>JANZYA010001533.1:0-16220 GCA_027575145.1 Gyps rueppelli | reverse complement strand
CAGTGAACAGCAGAAATACACTGACATCCTGACTGTGCCCCACAAGCCCTGGGCACTGAGAAGACAAACCCACAAAAGCGACATCTTCCCAGCAGGGAACTGGACTGCCTCTACACCTCAGGAGCAAAATAGGCCACCACACTGTGCCCCTCTGCCTGAGTTTTCCTGAAATGGAGGAACTAAATAGAAACCAACCTCCCATTGTCTCACACAGAAAAGCTACAAATATAGGCAACATGACACTTTACCAGTAAAAAAGCGATGAAATAGGTGAGGAATATAAGGGCCACCTGCAACCATGGGACAAAACCTGACCACTGGTTTTTACTGTTTTTTTTTCCAGGAGTCAACCAAGTCACCCTGTTCTATTCAGACACTGCTGAGTCCCTGCAGCAAGGCACTGCTTGAAGAAACACGTATGGACTGCATACAGCCACATACCACTTCAAACCAGCGGCGTTTCGAGGCAGATTTGACATACCTATATAAATGAACAGCAGGGGTCCTCGGGCTGCCTCAGGCTGTGCAGGAGAAAACCTCTGTGGAAAGCCTATGCTGCAGCTCCATTACTCAGCAAAGACACACTCTACATTTATCATTCATTTCATTTCTGCCAGGGCAAGAAGCTCATTTGCCCAAGGTCAACAACAAAAAAAAAAAAAAGGGGGGGGGTGTTTTTTATTCTCCCAAAGAAATAAATGTACCTGACAAGTGGGGATTTTGTCCTTTGGGTACATAGAACGCAAATAAATATCAGATAATTCTAATAAAAACACTATGCTCGGTAAAGCTGTGCACCGAATTTGATAACATAAAATTTTTTTTTTGGACAACAGACTAACCATAGAACTAACTTTTTAAGACTATCTAATGAGGAAACAAAATCTGACATGATTGTCCAATTAAATATTTCTGCATACATTATTAATGCTTTTATCTTCTCTAAGTATATGTAAGAAAAATGCACATCTTTCTATAAACCCTTCTAAAGACATAGATAATAGGAACCGTCTGCAGGGACCCACCTTCTCTCCCTTCAGCCCTGCGAGGCCGTGAACACCGGAGTCTCCCTAGATGAAAGGCAACGAGAAACGTGAACCTTCGCTGCCAGCACCCACCTCCTCCGCAGCCACTTTAACCCTCCTTTCCACCCGCTGCGCTCCACCGGGATGCCAGGGATATTGATGGAGAAAGTGCCTGGTGTCAGCGGGTGTCAGCCCCTCCCCAAAAGGTGGGTGTCAGCCCTGTTAAACGCAGGTGTCAGCAGTTCCCCACCGATCCCCCAGCACAGGCAGGAGGGTGGCCTTTACACCCCCCCCCGCGCTTTTGCCAAGCCCCCATTGCTCTGCCCCGCGGCATGGCGATGAGCTGTGTCCGTCGGAGTGCCCACGCTGCCTGCGACCGCCCCAGGCAAGGTGCCACGAGCTCCCCGGGGCCGGGCTGGCCGACGCACCCGAAACCTGGCTCCTCGCCCCAACAACAGTAAGACGGCAATTTTGCCTGAATAAGGTCTGAGGGAAGATTTTAGGACTGCTCTGCAGAATTTATGACTTCTGTATCTATATGAAGTTTTACATTTACAAAAATACAAAATGCCATTTCTTCAGAGTGGCAAAGTTTACTGAACATCCTCCGCTTCATTCAGACCAGACCAATCTCAATTTTCAAACAAACTAACCCACAAAAAATAATAGGCCTAACAGACATTCTTGCATCTGGTGTCATAAGGATTCTTTTTTTTTTAATACTAAAACTTCAAGCTTGTCTTGTGCAACATCCCAAATGAAATGTTCCCTCTCATTCTTTCCAAGTATTTGTAAAAACACTGAAAATTCTACTCTTAAATATTTTAAGTGGCTTGCATTCCCTCTTCACTATGGATGACACACACTTTTCTGTAATTTTTGTTTTTATATTGCTACTTAGTAGTTGGAGGAATTAAAACTGAGGAGTTAAAAGCAAAACATAAATGCCTATGAAACAAAGTACAGACAGACTCAAACAAAAAAAACCCTGCGAGTGAAGTTTGTGTGTGGAAAGCACGTTGAACCTTGCTGAACCGCAACACCCTGTGTGCAGTCAGGTGACAGCTCCGAACCGTAACAGGAGTAATCGGGGGTTGTTTGGCACCTACTTCTTGACATGAGAACCTGCAGCAATCCTTTTATGTAATACCTTGCTGGCGAGCAAGGTGGTGTCACTGACTGGAGCTGCCCTAACTTACGCTGGATAATATTTCAGGTGTACCATATAAGTAACAGTTTATTGTGTCCCCTTCACCAGGTTTTGCAGATGGGAGTGTTGTACTTACAAAAGGAGACATCACTCGAGACCGGCATAGTAAGACCCAGATCCTACATGAAGGCAGTTACCCGGTTACTGGCCTGGCTTTCCGACAGTCTGGCAAAACTACACACCTCTTTGTGGTGACCACGGAGAACATCCAGGTGGGAAGTTAATTGGAAAAAATGAGACTCTAACTTGCAAATTGCATTGGCGTCAGAGTCTAGTTCAGAGCGATCCCCAAAACCTTGCGTTTCCTCTCTAGTCTTATATGCTTTCAGTGAAAGACTATCCTCACCTGGAGCTGGACACTCATGGTTGTGGCCATGGTTTTGGGCCCATTAAGCCTTTTGGCAGTGGGGGGGGGAGCAGAAGTTAATTGAAGTCACTATTGAAGAAATCCCCACTGTTTCTGTGAAAACAAAACCCAGATTCTTAATTGCAAATGCAATATTTGCTATTGTTCTTGCTTAATTGTCAGAAAGTCATTCTCTGTTAGAGTACTTCCCGATGCTTGCTTAGTAGTAGGGTGCTGGATAGATTTGAACTCCAATTAGATTATTTGTAAATCATCTGCTTTATTTATATTGCAGAAGCCTGTATTTTTCCTTTAGTTTTATGCATGCAGGGCTGTCTGCTTTGTTTTGATCACACTTAGTTCCACTGTTTGGAAAACATCAGCTAATCCCAGCTTTATCTTTAATGAATGCTAATTTTGTAAACAGTACTTCTAAAAAGTAAAATCAACCTGTATATGTATTTTATGCTTTATAACATCACTTTTAAAGAAGTAGTAGTGTTGGTCAAACACCTTTTGGTGGAATTTCCATGGAAAAAATGTGCCCAATATACTCTCCAAGAATTACTTACACTGGGCTTTAGCATATGCAAGAGACGGCAAAATACAGGGTAAAGAGCTACATTTAATTGTCTCAAGATCCCTCTTACTGTGAGAGCTGCTTCCGAGAGAAAAGTTTTCCTTAAATGCAGTAATATTCCTGTAAATAAACAAAAAATCTATTTGACTCAGCAGTTCAGCACTAGCTAACTTGCCAAAGCCTAATTTCTAGGATGAATAATTTTTCAATCCTTCTCTGAAATTAGAATAGGCAAGAAAAACATCAAGAATCTGCAAAGAGTTGGCTGAGGGTTATGTGTTTTTACATAGAAACTGCAGGCTATTTAATGCAGAATAATTTGGCAATTCACATGTGTTGTGTTTTATCTATACTTGATTTCTTTGAGATATTGTGAGGCTTACTTCGGATTGACTGTAACATAGGCTTTCTACATCCAGTAACATGAACATAGGAAACCTGAAGCTTTCTTGAGTCTAAAAATCTGTCACAGAATCATCTATCTGTAATGTTATTCTGTACGAATTCCTTCATGAATTATATATAGGTTAAAAGAGTTTGCCATAAATAGTGGGTTCACAGAAAGGACAGGATGAACATTTGAACTCATTGGTAAAAGGGGGAAGCCATTTTTTACTTTCTCCTCTCAATTTGCAGTCACCCATCTGATGCAAGCTGCTACAAATGTAACATTAGTTCAACATTAAAATTCAATAAGCCTCTTCTTAGTTTCCCCAACAGGTCTCAAATATTGCACAGACAGGAACTACGAGGCTGCCGCTGCAGCTCTTCCCAAGCACTGTGAGGAAGTGGATAACACCTTTGCTTGACTTATGTAAGTCAGGTAAATAAAAAACTTAGAATTGTTGTTTAACCCTGTGAGAATCATTTAACCCTGTGAGGGTTTTTTTCTTCCTTTTTTTTTGCTTTTTTATCCTTCATAAATTTTTTGTTCTGTTTTGTTGTGTTTTGTTTCAGAAGCTAGAAAGGAAATGCGAATGTTGAAAAGAAAAAAAAACATATCAATTGCTCCCAGTGCTCTGAAGAATGTCCACAGACAGGAATGGCTAACAGTAGTGTGAAATGGTAATTAATCATTCAGTTAGTGGATAAGCAGTCTGTGTGGGAGTGAAAAAGGGAGTTAATTCTGGTTTTATTTCCAGTGCCATCAGATATCAGGAGAAACACCACTATAGTAGATCTCAGCTGTTAACAGAAGAGATGATCTTCCCAGGTAACTGTCTGTGCTCTCTCATTTAAAATACATCTCCACTGGTAGAGCAACAGATTGAGTTTGATGGATATTCTTGTTGCATTCTGAGGTGTGAAGAAAAGGCCTGAACTGTGCATATGCTATAGAAGACAGTTTTCGCTATTACTTCTGGTGGCTCATTGTAGCTGTTACTGCTTTGTTCATAACCCTTGCACTCCATGATGTCTCTTGAAAATACAGCCTTTATTTCACTGGTTGCCTTCAATTAAAGTGGCATTTCTGCTCTGGAGTATAATCTGTAAAATGACATTTGACTCAGTTTTTCTGTGTCTCCCAATTGAGTGTGTTCATTTTACGTATGTAAATGTGCATGCCAGCTACCAATGAAGAGAGAAGAAAATGCACTTCCTCAGAAAAGTAATCAATATTTTATGGAAGCTAACAATTTTTCCACGCAAAAAACTGGAAAACTAGGGAAAATACTTTGCTTTCATGTCAAAGCTGTAACACTGTGACCTGCACAAAGGAAGCATGCATATGTATACAGGGCTTTCCAGTGTGCTAATACACAGATTTTGCCAGCAGTATTTGCTGTGGGGCAAAGGACTACTGCGAGGTCTCTGTCCTCTGGAGAGTCTCTTCATTGCACGCTTCCAGAAGCAAAACTTCACTTGCTCCTAGATGCCAGAGCAAAATGCAGTAGTGAAAGAGTGGAGCCTAGAGAAATAAGTACAGTCTTAGGGTTTAAATGGACCGAGTATCTGTCATTTATGTGCAATTTGTGCAGAGCCCTACAGTTGTTATTACAGCTCAGAGTCTTATACCAGCTATGTCAGGAATGAAGGAGAAAATGGAATCTATGGCTTAGGGCAACATGTGGGGTATGCCGGAGAATGCAGATTTATGCCTTGGACACCCTCCACTTCACTGGCACACTGTCCAAACACCAAGCATTTCTGTCCACAAGGGTAGGAGGAGGGAAAAAGGTGACTTCAGATTCACTTTGTAGTCAATTTATTAAATGTCTTTTCTTATAAGGAATACATAAACAGGGCTAGAATCAGGGCATTCATACTATGAGAGAAAAGGCAGTTTAGGTTTCATCATCCCTGCAGAGATGGAATGGGTAAAAGACAGTTGTTGTTTCTATGTCCTTGTTCTCTTCCCAGACCTCCACTAGATGAACTAAGGCATTTTAAAGCACTTAAGTTTACACTGACTGTCTCTGCTACCTCAGAGCTGAATCCCTCTTCTGATATATGTTCTCCTTCTTTTACCATGAGAATGTGCCAAATTCAACTAGCGAGGATGTGACACAAGTTTGCAAGTCACAGAATAAGTGACAAAATGTTTTAAATTTAAATATTATTTTGGACTCTGCAAGCTAGAGTTTCTAAGTGAAACGAATAGGATAACAGCAAGCATTTTATTTCTTCTTCTATGGAACAGAGAAAGAATTCCACTAAAATGTATGTATGGAATATATACAAAGATTTTGCTATTGATTTTAACTGACCTGTGCATGTGGAATATGATGTAATACCCTTAAACAGGAAACATGAAATGAGTAATGCTAGAAATCTAGTTTAAAGAGGGCAAAATGTACCATTTCAGATTTTCTTCTTACTGTATATCTGATTTATATTGAAGTTAATATGAGACAATGTTTGCTGATGCTAGACCAGTGAACATCATTGTATGAAAATCTAATACTATGTAATGTCAGTTAATAAGATGGGAACATTGCATTGTGTTAGACTTTCTCCTGGGGAAAGTCACATCACATCTTATTACAGTCTAAGACGATGTTGCACAACCATGCAGCTGCATGCTCTCTTCTGTGCCCAGACCACACTTTGCCTCCTACCAACACATTCCTTCAGACCAACCCACTTGTACAATGTGTACTGTTTAGCACCAATTCAAACACCACAGCAAGAAATCAAAAGTGCTTGTAATTCGCTGAGTGCAGACTCCAAATAAAAGGGTCAACCAGATTACACAAGAAATACAGTAGAGAGAGAACTACTTCAGAGGAAATCTCCTGTCTCAGACAGCAGGGAAACTTTACCTACCATCAATTTTGTGCCCTCTGTACGTTATTAAGGCTTATTTATTATAGTTGATGTGAGGTAAATACATTCCATCAGTGTCCTAGTTTCAGCTGGGATAGAGTTAACTGTCTTCCTAGTAGCTGGTCCAGTGCTATGTTTTGAGTTCAGTATGCAAAGAATGTTGATAACACTGATGTTTTCAGTTGTTGCTAAGTAGTGTTTAGACTAATGTCAAGGATTTTTCAGCTTCTCATCCCTTAGGGTTTTTTTAGCAAACTTAGATGAATGCTTATTGAAAAATGGGTTCTCTCTGAGCACACTTCTGCACAGAGTAATTTTCCACATGCACTGGTATTACTTATAGTTCTGAGGGGTTCTTAACATCTTTGTGTATTGTTATTATAAAGTGCTGTATTAAAGTAGGGCTTCCCAAACTATTGAAGACTCATCTTCACTTCAGGAAATTAAAAGCAATCATAATTTCCTCCAGCCAGACCTTTGGAAGTACAGGGCCTACACAAAATCACTGCTCTAATTAGGCTGGGTTAGTCTTCAGAGAAGAGATTAACTGTTCACCTTTCTCGCATACATGGGTGAGCTAAATCATAGCTAATAGTACTGGCATAGGAGGTGTCAAAGTTGACACTTGAGTTAGTCCCCGTTGAGATGAATGAATAGCTTACACGCCAAAACTGTTTTGTCAGGTTCTCTCCAAACACCGTTGTGGAATCCAGTGGTTAAACCATGCTCCTTAATTACTCAACTATGTAAAACTGTGAAAAGCATAAGATGCATGTTTTTCACTGCAGCTCTTTATCCTCTGAAGCTGGCAGTGAATTGTTGCTTACAAACAACAGCATAAGGACTTTCCAAAGAAGAATGATTGCAATTATCATAATGACAAGGCATGTAGCTTTTTTGTGCCAGACCACAATTGGAGATCTATTATGTAGTAGAACAGAAAGAAGTAGGAAGGAAGTGAATTGGCCCAACCTGGCTGGTCCCTGTTAGCTGTTATTATAATGGTCTAATAGCCTTAAAGATTCAAATACAGCTGGATCTGTGTACCCCTATTAAACGCTATTTGTTTCATGTGCAGATTTGATAACTGAAGTAAACATTGATGTCCCAAAACCAATCCTTGGGATAACGACTAGGAAATTTTTCCAGATAGAGTATCATTTGTAGCTGCTTGCTGGTTCTTATTTTCAGGCTTCCCTTGAGCCAACCAACCAGATATTTTTACATCGTATTCCTCTTCCCTTTAAGTTATGTGAGTTGGATTGGTCTTAAACCACCCATATGAAGACCTTGTGGCCTTGATTCAAAACACTCCCCACCAGCCCAGCAAGTTCTCCTGTTTTCCCCAGCATACAAAAGATAAAGACCTGATTGTGTTGTGGAGCAATTTCAGGTGGGCTATATGTTTTCTTTTTCATGTTACACAGACAAGAGAGTGAGGAAATATTCATTTAAGTGCAGTTTAAATGGTTTTGGCTAAAGAAAAAGATTTTTTGCTCTTTTGGGTTTTTTTGAGGGTTTTTCTTGTCTTGTTTTAGAAGAAGTAAGTGTAAGAAAGAAATTCACCATTTCCTTCTGTTCTTCCTTGTAAAAATAAACTTACATTGAGTCAAAGATGCCTTTGAACTAGGATATTCCAAGCAAGTAAGGTGAACAAAATCAATAGTTTCACAAATAAAATAATGTTAATAATTTCAATAGTATTGCTACTAATTTACAAAACTTTTATGCAAACAACAACTCAATGCAGAACTTTTCCTTGTCTGTATAGTTTTTATTTTGTTTTCCTTTGCCAGATTAAGAGAATCATCCTGAAGGGTCATTTTAGGTAGGACACAACACCTGCTGCCACTAACCACTGCCTAAACGAGGAAGCAAAGAACTTAGCATTAGAAACACGTAGCAAAACCTGTGTCGTTGTTTACTGACTCGTGGACAAGGCTGACAATCTCCTGTATGTAATTGTGAGTGACATTGAGAGTAGGAATTGCAAAAGAGTGATGGATCTTAACAATTAAAACAACTACTCCTCAGTGGCAGTGTGATCAGGTATGTCGAAGCTGTCCTTTTTAGCATATTTCTCATTTTTATAAAATTAGATTACTCAGTGTATTAAGGATTGGAAAAACTCATTCAGTAAGAAAATAATTTTATTTTTTAGGTTTTGAAAGTGCAATCAAAAATGTAAGCAGCAGTGTTTGAGAATGGATCTACTTGGTGGGCCAGTTCACGGTCTAATCTGCAATGCAACCAACCTATAGCAAAACTACTTAAAGAGATTTCTGCTTTGTGCAGTTATGTAATATAAAAGCTTGAATGCAATTAGAAAGTATCTAAAACCCATGATGACATCTCAGCTCTTCAACGTAGTAGGCAAAGGCAGACTAAGATGCATCGACTGGAGCCTGAAACTAAGGAAGTATACACCAGAAACAAGGTGTACAGGTGTACCTTTTTAACAGGGGTAATTAATCTCTGGAACAATTTATGTACTACTGTAGTGGATTCTCCACAGTTATTCCAGTTCAGCCATGAGCAAGAATTTAAAAAAAAAAAAAAAAAATAAAAAAAAAAAAAATAAAATCCTGTTGCAGATGTTATGCCAGATATTAGATGCTGCCTGTAATGATCTGGGCAACTTGCACAGTAACACTTTTCAACTAAAAAAAAATATTTTAAGGAAGTTCTGATTACTTAAAAAGCTTAAGCTTTGTTATAAATGCATGAAGAAATGTCTCAGCTTTGGAAGAAGTGCTTCCAAACAAACGAATCTGCTTAAGTTTACTGCATCTAAGTCTCAAATATTCTATATAACAATTCTTAAACGCTATCAGTTTTAAACATCAAAAGCATCCATAAAAACACATGCTCACATTTTAGGAGTGCTCTCCTTCACTGTGGAAAAAACTTCTGCAATGCTAACTTGGAGACTTAATGAAAAAGGCTCATGGTAAAAAACTAATTCCTGAAGTAATTTCAGGTGTTATCTAAAAATATGCAAAAATAGAACTTCTGAAAAACTTGCAAATGAGTTGCCTGATTCCAAGCAAACGTTATTTAAGCCTGAGAATATTTATTAGAAAAAAAGTATTTACTATTTTTATCGTTAATGATTTTTATATTTTTCTCATGATAGCTGAACATCTGCCAGTTACAGAAGGTAGTCTTGATTCTGTCTGCTTAAGAACACCCTTTATATACTTGGTCTCATCCCACTGGACACCTCCAACAGCAATTTTTAACAACTTTAGAAGCACAACATGTTCAAGGCAAGGTATTCACTGACCAGGGTCTCAGACACCTGAAAAGAAATGTCACTTATATTCTCAATAAAAAATGTTAAGTAAGTCACAGGAAAGAGCGTGCATGTCTACACTTTCATTGATAGAATCATTTCTGGTATCACAATCATATTTTTCCTAAATCCAGCAGACATGAGATAGGCTACTTAAAAATTATGCAGCTGCTTTTCCTCCGGCTCACCGTGAATGACTGTTACTTGGCTAAGGAAAAAAAGATTTTCAATTTTTTTGTTTGTTTGTTTTAAAAAGGAAGAAGGAAATCAAGTAACTTTTTATTCTTCATTTTTAAAATTATGTTAGAGAACACTCTAGAGACTATTATAACTACAATTTAATCTACAGAATAACTTTAGTCTATATACAATGAGGTATTGATGGGACAGAACAGAAATAGCTATCCTTTTCTTTGCTTTGTTGTAGCTGTAATATGGGATGATACAGTAACCACTCTGAAGTTCTGCATAGTCATCTGATCTCTTATTATGTTATCTTGTATACTAGAAAGCTGAGATGCCTTTTCATATATGCTGTGACAGGCTGGGAAGTATAGAAGCCACCACTGCTTGCAAGGTAGAACTTCAGTTCTAAGGTAAAAGTCTGCAGTTAGTTGAAAGGAAACACAAAAGAGCTGATTATTCTTGAGATCAAAATATTGGAGCTATTTTGTCAAGAAAGGCAAATGCAGAGAAAATACATTTACCATGGCTGTTTCCAGTTCCACGGCATCCTGAAAGGCAGCCAAAGGCACGTAAGTAATTGAAAGCTCTTTTAAGTGTCTACCAAGCCTGGATTTCAGTGAACCAAGAAGTTGTGATGACACCATAGATACGGACCATAGCAAAAAAAATATTTCAGCCAACAAGAGCTGAATTTGCAGCAGCTGGTGGTGTCGAGACCAAGGCACTAATCTCTGACACTGGGTTTGCTTTTAGGACAGGCTGTAGTGCATCGAGCCAGCTGCCTGTCATGCTGCTAAGTATCATTTCCAATACCATTTTCTTCCAGCAGTCGGTATTCCTCTATTAGCTCTCATTTAATTCTTTAGGCTGCAACCTTCCTGGGCGTAGAATCATCTTTTTGTTTTTGCATGAGTAGGAGAAGAGAAGTGATGGAAAGCAGCTGTGCACTTGACCTCTTAAGGGATGCCCATGCATAGTAACTAGACTTGCCAGATCAGTGACAGAAGTATATCTAAGTGAAGGAGGGAAAAATAGAAGTCATACACAGGTATGGAGTGCAAGAAAGTGACCCCACACAGAAAGTGCATAGCCAGCTTGGAGTGTCTTGGTAAAAAAGAACGGTTTGCAATGTGGCCAGGCATTTGGTAACCATCTGAAACAAGCTACTTCACTCGGGTCCTGATTCAGCAAGGGATTTTGGTGAACAGCTAGTTTAATTGTTTTGACTTCAGTGAAAATGCTCTTCTGTTCAACATTAGACATCTGCTCAATTTCCTGAATGGATTGAGTGCTACAGAGCTAAACATACAGATATGACAAATGTTAGTTCAGGTGGAGCGTGATGCCATTTTGAGACAGATGTTCATCAGACACTGACTGCATTGAAGTCAATGGCATGAAAAGAGGGTCAAATTTGGTAATGAGTTAAATTTTAACATTAATAGCTTCAGAGATAGGGTCATGTAAAAGGGAGACCTATCCTTAGATGTCACATTTGGATTTCTCCAGAGGAAATATACTGAGGCTTGAGAGTTTGATGATGCAGTTAGAAGATAAACTTACGTAGTTCATTACATGGGAAGAGAAACTAACAGAGTCTAATGGTTCCTCCCAGTCTAAAGTCTTTTGGCAAAGAAAATAGTATGAAATGGCTGAACCTTAAGTCACAAAAATGTTAACTAATTGTGTAATCTGCAAACCCAGTCTCTTACCTATCTAATATTAGGCTCTCATAAGCTGCCTTTTTGTCACAGACAGGGCAGATCCAGGTAGGCTTCTTTTCATTCATTTGAAGATAAAGAGCAGCATCAAAACATTGCAGGTGTGTGCAAGTAACAGCCCGGCATGGGATTGTCAGTCTCATTTTTCCCAGCTGCAGGAGATGCATTTAAAGAGCATCAGAACAGAAGACAGTGAAATAGGCCTGGATGGCTAACAATATACTATTTTAAACCAAAAGCTATTATCTCGAACAAAACCTCAGGAAACCTGGAAATGTTTTAAGTTTTCTTGTAATTAAGCAATTCCGTTTCCTTTAATATTACTTGGCTGACATTAGAGTTCTTCTTGGTAAGAATATACATGTTTCAGAAGAAACTCATCTGACAAACTAGAGTCACTGAAGTGTTTATTTCTGGGACTTGGAAGCAGGGTTTTTTACAGTAATTTTTTGCAACTTCAAGGAGGCTTTTTTAATTGATAGTGTCTTGGCTATATCCTTTTAAAAATCTAAATGCTATTGATTCAAGTGGATTTAATTTATCACTGGTGCAACATAATTCTTTTCAAATGATCCCCTGCTGCTCCCTCAGGAGCCTGACAAGCCAGCTGACAGAAAATCATTTAGTTGAGAAAGAGAATATTTAGTATTGCCTAAAGACTCAGCTCAGGTATTTATTTTAATACATGTTTTTAATGCTAAGAGTGATTGATAAAGGGGGTTGGAAGCAAAGTTAAGGCTGCTGGATCTGGGGTGAGTATGAGAAAAAGCATTTGCTTGGTGACTTATCTCTGAAGGTCTTGTGTGCTGAGGGGAGGAGATAGGAAAGTTGAATTGTTGGTAATCGAACTTAGATAATTTCTTTTCAGTTCTTTAAAGCAATGGCATTTGATTCCCCCTCCTCTCGTATTTGCTGGAACTATTGTAGCTCAGCTAGTATCAAAGAGCTGAAAAATCAATGCAAGGTGCAATGTCTGTGAAAGGTCAGAAGTGAAAAAGAGTTCAGGCTAATAATATTTTAAAGTCCTATGGAAAGGATATTTCATAAAATATTAAAAAATCAATTGAACTTTCATAAAACTTTAGTTTAGTATCAGTACTGAACAGGAGATAACTTAGCAAGGAAGGAGATGTGAGTGGCGCATTCAGACTTTTACTGCAGTTTCCCTCGTCTTGAACAGTTTTTGTTGGCCTGAATTAACTGGGGAAGGACACTGTCTTGGAAAGCTAGAGAGATCCCAACTCCCCTCCTGATAGAAATGTCTCTTTCTAATTTATGAGTTGTATGCATGCTGCAGTAATTTAAAATGCTGAAGTCTGCATGAGAAGGCTTCCTGCTGCCTTACCTTCTTTCAGTTCTAATGAAGTACATCAACCCAAGAATAGAAAACTACACACTTCTTAATCCATTGCTTACATTTGGCTTCATAAAATCATCTCATATTGCTGAAAACTAATACATTTGGTTACTTCTCAAATGCAGTTCTGATTTTTAAAAAACTAATGACTAGAGGATCAGAAAACTTTGCTTAATTTCCAAATTAAAAACCCTAACGGCCATTGCCCATAGAGTTTTGTAGCCTTTATATCATGGCAGTGATTTTCACAAACCACCCATACCTCTCCAGTTTAGATTTTTTTCCTTTAGTTATTTGTCTGTTAATAGAACGTTCAAAGCAGCTGGTGTTCATTCCATTGGTTTCATGTTTTAGTGCTTCATTCATGTTTTCTTGGGCTTTGGCAAAAATAAATATTGTTCCTGTGCTATCTAAGCAGTGTAAGATTCATTGTCTGAAGAGTCCTTCAGTCACTTTTTTGTCCTTTAGGAATGGATTATTTTTAGAAAACTCTCGATTTCATCAGGAATTTTACACATGGAGGCTTATAGAAACAGTACTTTAAAATGTTTGGGAAAACAAATGGACACACAACTTCTTTAATTGAGCATCTGTTATAATGGACACTCAGTCATAGTGGGATTGCTGCAGGTCATAACATGATCACCCCAAATCTTTCAGTAAAATCCACCTGCCAGGGTTTTATCCAGACTTTAAGGTTCTTGCAACTTGCCTGGCATGCTTTAAGCCAGCCAGAAGTCATGGCTTTGGTCTGCAAATATGATCTGTAAAACTCTCGTTTAACCCTCTAGATAGATACCTGGAAAATTGTAAATGTTCAGTTTTCATAAGGTAAACTTCCCAAACGGAGCAGAATCTGCGCTGTCAGGGCTGAACATCACAGTGTCTGTCTTTCATCTTAGTTCATTCAAGAACCACAGACTACACATAATTTTGGCTAAGTAGTGCAAACGGGTCTAGTCCAAGAGGCAAACTCTGTGCATACCCAACAACTGACAAGAGTAACATCAACAGAAGACTCAGTAGTGTTGGCTGTTACCACTGGAAAAAGCAAATGATGGTGGCCTTGATGCTGGAAATTATTTGTCTCACCTGGGATATTCCAGCTGAATTCCGTTCTCTGCTTCTGTGGATTCAAACCCGCATCACTTTACCAAACTGTGGGAGGAACAGCTAGAAATGTCTAAGTACCCAGTACCTCTTCAGGGGAATAATATACTAAACTTGATTGACAATAAAGCTGTTGAGAATTTGTGCAACTGAGAAGAATTTAACTTCTTCGTGCAGACTTTGTCATAACTCTTGATGAACAGGATTTTTTAGCAAGAAAGAAAATTGTGAGCTAAATCCAAAGAAGAATGTAGGCAGGTTTTTTGACATTGGAGTAGAAAATTGTCACCCAAAGTCTGTCTTCCTTTCTCTCTCCATGCACACTTTACACTTCACCTAATCCTGGCTGTGCTTTCATTTGGCATCTGAAACTCAGAGATTAAATTCTGTGCAAAATACAATGTTGCTTCTGTGTAAATAGCTATGTGCCTAGCTTCTAAATTGGAAGCGGAGAGGAGGCCAACTCCCAATCCAGGAAGCAAATGCCTGTTTCAGTTCTCTTCCCCAGTTAGGGATGATTTCTACTCTTGGGATTATTTCTCTTGTTTTTTTTCTTCTTCAGTGATAGTTTAATACAAAAGTCAGAAGAAGACTTCACCTTCCTACTGAATTACAGGAACAATTACTGGATTTAGTTCCTTTTTTTTTTTTTCCTCTTCAGTGACATCAGTTCATGCAGTGGACTTGAGGAGCTCTCTGATTTGGAACAGCTGGATCATTAGGAAACATGGGGGTGGGATGGGGGAGCACGACTGTACCCCCTGATTCTTAGAAACCAAACCTAGCTTTGGTTTATCAAATAACTTAAAAGATGAGTTGCAGCACTCATTCTCGTATATATTTCAACTCTAAGAGTGAGTTTCACTCAGTTCTGTCAAATGATAAATACAAAAGTCTGTGTCAGCAACAGGGTTTAGGTTCTGGATGACAAGTGGAGGGGAGAGATCTACTATGCAGACTTGAATCAGACATCTAAACTTGGAGAACAGACTTATCCTTACACTTAGACTTCATGTTGGTAGCTTCCTCAGCAGCATGCCCCTCTTTAGGTTCAGCTTTTGGATCTCTCGTATTCACAAAGCCCTAGTGCCCCGCTCTGAGCATTGATTTCCACACTTCTTAAAATTAGACTTGCAGATGTACATGTCTGAATGAATCTAGACCTGTGTCTAGATTGCAATACCCAACATGGTTCATCAGCTGGAGCCTCTCCATAGGGTGAAGAGCAAACTAGGCTACTTTATTCCCTGCTGTCAGAAGAGGCCCCTTTGGCCACCACAAGACAAATGGGGATTGTGGCAACTCTCTCGGCACCCACGGCACCAGCTCTCAGCCAGGGACCTCTGGGCTCTGTTTTCTCTCCACACAGAGGGCTGTGGAATTTCACACCCCGTCACCAAGATTAGCAGCAAATCCCAAGATGACATTTGTTCAGGAGAAGAAAGAGAAGCCCTGACCAAGCAGTTTCCCTTGAGGAGACAGTGTAGAAATAGCTGAGGAGCAAAGAATGACCCTTTTCTTTCCATCCTGCCTTTGAGCGAGTTTGCCAGCATCCATCACCAAGCCCATGAAAATAAACACAGCTCTGCGTATAAACAGAGCAAACATCAAACAGCATTCCCATGTGCAAAAGACCCGTACTCCACTCCGGAGAAGGCAGCTGCCTCCATGATAGGTACATACAGCAACGCTCTGCCCCATGTAGCAGTACTACATCAAACTGTGGAGTCTTGTGCAGAACAACCCTAAATTCAAGTGAGTGTAGGATTAATTGAACCCTAGGCTGGGACTTTCCCCATACCAGAGCAGCCATGGGATTTTTAATGATTGCAAGCACACCTGGAAGGTCTGTGAAGGACCCCGTAGAAGTACTGGCCAGACCTCACCACACTTCTCTCAGACGCTTGCAGGTTGAGAGGACACCAAAAGGAGAAAGTAATTCCAGGCAATCAGAGAGCAGTCAGGAATCAGAAGTAAGCGGTCACTAGGTTGAGCCTCCCAAACCAAAACTTCCTTTGCGGGCTTTCTAGCACCTACTGATAGCTGCTAAGCGGCTGCAAAGTCCAGCTCCCATCAGGACACTGAGCAGCCTCTCGCCCCTTAGAAGGCTTTAACACCTGGAC
>JANZYA010001487.1:0-10364 GCA_027575145.1 Gyps rueppelli | reverse complement strand
CCAGGCTCACGCTTTGGAGGGGATGCGTGAACTCCCTGTCATATCTCTGTCATTGCAACAAGATCACTCCTAATAATCCCTTCCCTCCTCTAATATAAATAGCCATTAGCTGGAGCAAATCAGTAGCAAGAGGTGTTGCTTGCAGTCGTATTTGAGCGATTCCCAAAAGAGTTTTAAACCTTCTCACTGGGACACGGGTGGACACAGCACTGTTGACAGATCAGGTTCTCACTTGCATACCATGACAGCAGTTAGAAAAGATGATGCGGTTTTATTGGCAAGTCAAAACACCTGCTCGGCACTTTAATTACCTGAAATTTGGTAATGCTAAGGTCAGTGGTCATTAACATTCAAATACACAGGGTTCATTTTACTCTGCCGGACTAACAATTGCATATTATTATAACAAAGAGATGTTTTTCTGGCTTGTCGATAGCAGATGGGAATCAAGAAACAAATATCATGATTATTTGTTTTCTGGAAGAGGAAGAAATTGCTGAACTTCACTTCCGGCACCTAACAGACACCACGGCAGGCGCTTCTAACTTTTTGAAACAGCACCAAGGATCCCAAGAACACAAACCACTGATCTCCACTCGCACGTACGCAAGGAGCTCCATCATAATTAACAAAGCTCCTTCACGGCTCTGCTCACAGAGCCGCTGGAAAGAGCGGGGTTTAGCAGCTACCTCAACAGGCACCGCCTGCCGCGTTCTAGTAAAAGCTGTCAACAATGAACGCGCAACAGATCAGATCGCGTCGTTGCTAGCTGTGAGGTTAAAGCCCCTGCTACCTACATTCGACTTTCTCATCAACGGACAGAGCAGTCCAAGACGCCTTTTCCTTCTCTTTCAGTGCCTTCTGCTGAGCAGAGAGATCCCTTACAAAGGCCACTTCAGGCAGGGGAACGTCACGACGGTCGACATAGGCTGGGAGGCTGAAATCCTCTGCTTTGACAACACCAGCTGCACATGGGAACAGAAGACACACCCATTCAAGCTTCTGACTCTTGCACAAACATCCCTTACTGGTTACAATACAAAAACCCAACAGTGCAGTCAAAAACGTGATGATAGTTAAGGAATCCAGGAGGGAAAAGACTTCTGGATGAAGCATTCATTGGGGAGGAAGAGGGAAAAGAGAGAGTACTTAAAGCGGGTGCTATTTTAAGAGCGTAAGAATAAAGCAGAAGGAGGATCTACATAAAAGGTAATATCCAAAATTACTTTATTAATGTCTCGGCCATCTCTGTTTCCAGCTGTCACACTGATCACCTCCCCTACCAAATACCTGGAAGCCCTCTCCACCTTTTCCATCCTAGTTTCTGCCTGGCCCTCGGCTCCTGCCGCCTCCCCAGCAGCCGTCAGCCCTGCCTCCGCAATGCCATCTGCTGGCACCGCCTGCTCAGACAGCTGTCCTGCCACGGGGCAAGGCACCAGCCTCACCAAACCCCCTCTATCCCAATTCTTTCCTTACCCAAACCCCAGCAGCAGCTTTTTGCGTTCTTCCTCTAGAGCTCTTGTTTTATCGTCCTTACTAAAACAGCGAAGCGGTTGCCACCTACCATGGCCGTGTGCTCTCACACAGATGGAGGTGGAGATGGCTCTCTTCCCAATGAGGCTGAACGCCCTGGAAGCCAACATCCTGTCGGCACAAAACAACAGCAGGTAAGTCAGCGTCAGGTAAAGACATCGAATGTACAAAGGTGAAATAACACCATTTTCCAATAGTCTATAAAAAAGAAAAGCTGGCCTAGAGGCTGACTTCTTTTTTCCTGCCATGTAGTTCTATTCTGTACTAATTTTCCTCTTGGAGACTGAAGCTGACTGGAACAGTTCATGTAGCTTCTGTCTAAATGAGAAAGAGCAGGAATTCATTAATCATGGCACAACCTGCTAATACACAAAGAGGCACAAGGCACTCTGGGCTAGCTCCCAGTCTAGGCAGTAATTCTGATGTCAAAACGCTTGGAACCAGCGTGCTTCCCAGCAGCAGTGTGCAACCTGGATCTTTAACTTTTGGCTCCTGCCCTGCTTTCTCATTTGCTGACAGGCAAGTGTTAGAAGTGCTTTGAAGGATATGCTGTGCTTTGAAGGATGTGCTGCCCTTTGAAGGAGCAGCAGAAACTGCTGATGAGCTTATGAGGATGTTGTATCCGGCCCTCTTCTGCAACAGAGACGGTTTTTGCAAAAGCAGATACTTTGTAGGAAGCAAGAAAAAATGATAAGGGCATAAATGGGAAATACTGTGGGCTTCAATGCTATCACAGTGCCAAGCATCTGGGAAATGGCTGGGAATGAGCTGCAGAGCTGTACCCTGCCTGCAAAGGGGTGCATTCCCCCTCAATATGCATGAGCAGCAGTAACAATTCCACAGGAGTGCCAACGGGAGAAGAGTGTGAATGTGAAAGGAAATTTAACAACTCCCTCTGCCCTTTAAACTACTCTTACAGAATTAAATGCAGAATCAGCGATCATAAAAAAAATGTTCTCTTAAAAAGGATAGAGTTTTGACTTTCTCTGAGTACTTTCTTCACTGTGAGTGTTTCTAAGAATTGATCAGGCACACTCATTTCTACTGTATATTAGCAGAAAATAGTTGGTCATCCATTAGTCCCCTGCTGAGTTTCAATTGTAAAGATATGACTGAAAGCTGGTATTAACTGTAACAGAGAGGGTTTCCAGACCCATGTGCGAGCACACAGAGGTATCTCACTCCTGCTCAAATCTTTGGGAATCCTGGGGTAACATTCAGCTTCAGGGACTATTTTAAGGAAGGTCTTGAAGATTTCTCTGCTGCTTCTCTGTTCATCAGTAATGTTTCTTTTGGGTGGCCCATTCATAGGATAAACTTTGGGGCTTTCTAAGCTTTGTGGCTCTCTACTTCAGCAATATTTCTTCGGAGGTCAGGAGCAGCCCCTTACCCAAGTTTACCCCTCATATAACTCAGCACAGCCTCTTAGTCTTTTTTGAACCAGTCCTTTTTGAACTTACTCTTAACTATCAGTTCAGTACAAGTATGGCTGTAGGTTTTCATTCAGTATAACAGGAGAATCAGTGCTTCATCTTGCATTCTGAGTTGAGGAAGTTCTTTAAGAAAATGATGAATTTGCTGAAAGATACAGATTCAGGTCAGCTAAAGTGACTGGAAATTTGAATTTGTTGAGCTGTTTTGAAAAAAATGGGGGAAGGGAGGACTAAGAACATTTAGGAAATAAAATGGGGAGAGTTTTTATTTCAAAAGGAAACAACTTGATACATAAAACCAAAATAAACACTTTCCAAAACAAATTCATTCAACTGAAAGTTCAGGTGTTTTTGTTTTTGTTTTGTTTTTGTTTTTTAAATTTAATCTGTATTTTTTTTCCCAGTTTAATCATCAAACTGATAGCTCATGACTCCTAAGTCAACTCTGCACTGCCGCCTTTACTGTTGTTTAACTAAAAAGTAGGAGGTACTTGGTTCTCCAATTTCAAAGCTTAATATTAGTTTGCATTCCTCCCTGGCATTACATTTTCCTCTCTTTTTTATCCATTGTAGAAATCTTGCGATTGAACCGCTTCCTTTTTCCTTATGATCTGAACCCACTCCCACTGAAGATGGGGTATTCCACATTCAGGCAACTGGATGACTTAGTATAGTCTGAAAAACTTTCACAGAGAGAATAGGGAGTATTCCTAAACAATTCTAAGCCTCATATTTTAAGGGTTTTCTGTTATTTATCACATTACAGTTGTCTTCAAAGGAGGGAAAAATAAGTGTAGATCCATGTTTTCTCATGCAATAGGTTTCCTTTTCCTGGAAAATAACTGAATTGGCATGGGAATCCTTTATGCTATCTCTGCATTCTCCCCTTGCTAGCATGGACCATTAAAGGTTCTAGAAAGTAAGGGCATTTTATTGGATATAAATATTCATCTGTCTTGGCTCCCCATTTCCCTCCTCTGGGGTTTCTTCCTAGCTGACCCAGAACAAGAGGAGAAATGAGTAGTGGGTCTTCCTGCGGGAATCAAGAGACGTGGGCAATAGATGGCACAACTGTTGGGGAGGAGGTGTTTGTGAGGTTTCGCCCATGCTATGTTTTTCGTACTTCCCCAGCTCTGTAAATCCAACCATCACCTAAAACCAGAGGCTTTTAACTATGCCAACTAGGCACTGAAGGCGAAAATTTACTGAACTCATAATTCATTCAGATGAATGAAAGTAAAGGATGTACAGGTTCACAACTTGGTAACTTTGGCTTTTTGACTGAAGAGATTTTCCTGTCAAACTATGCCTGATCATATTATAAGCAGAGAGCAGTCTCTTACTGTCTAAATTGCAAACAGCTAACCTTTATAAAGCCATACTTGTCATTCCCACCTTATTAATTTGGGTTTGTGAGATTGATTCAGGAGAATAGTTGCCAGAATTAGAAGGCGAAGGCAAAAGCGTCTGCAAAGTGTGAAGCAAATTAATCACATTGATTGAGCTACATGTCATTTTACAACTTCTCCGTTTTCAAAATTATGACTTTTGGCTATTATTTTTCCCTTCTCCTTTTGCTCATTAATGCCTTTTACCACAAGGAATCTGGAAAATTCCACCTCCCCCCCCCATTTTGGCAACACCACAAAACCACAATTAACTTTGCTACATGTGAATAATTATTCCTATGTAGTCTTCATTTACACTCAAATGTGAAGAATTGAACAGTGTTTAAGCATGTAAATATTAAAAGCAAAATGGAAATTAGCAACCTAAAGTTAGAAATCACCTTTTTTTAAACCATAATATTTAATTATTTAGATGCCAATACTACAGTCCTCTGGAAGATAAACCTCCTGTGAAAGTCAATGGTAATTGTGCTAGCATCAGGTCTGGAGAATCAGTGCCAGAGACTTTTGGGAAAGGCAGTTTGTACATTGAGAACTAAAATAATTCAAACTTTATCATTTCATTAAATGTTTTAAGTGTTTTATAGCATTCAAATGACCAAGAGTAAGAGTTACATTTTAAATCAGGAAGTCTAATATCACTGCATGATAAGAATGCTAAAAAGGCAGGAGTGGGAATGTCAGTATTTCATTTTGTTTGGTAGAAGCTGGTTACAGGCACTATCAAAATATTACAGCAAAGAGAATGAGGTATTAGCACATGACCCCAATTTTTATATCCCCAATTATTAATAAAAGTAAGGAACTTTCATGTGAAACGGCCCATCCCTGTGCCCTCTGCACTTACAGCCTCTCACCACTTCCGTCTGGGTTATTTATCTTTTCTTTTTTTCTTAAATTACTTTATGTTCACAAGTATTCAATAGAAACCTGAAAATAATAATAGCAGTGCAGTTATGAATGTAAAACGGAATCATCCTTTGCTTTTTAATCCATTATTTCTAAAAGCAGTAGATCCAATATTGTATTTGTCACAGCCGTTGCAGAAGTCTGCTTTTTTTCCTGTCTTAGCAACTGATGACTGCACAGTCAATGAAAGTTTCAGAATACAGACTGAAGAATGGTCCTACTACAAGTGAAATAAATTTACTCTGCTACCAAATACAGAGGTCTTTATCAATGAGCATGTGCACATTGAAAAATGTTTACCCTTCCAAACTGAATTTGTTGTCTAACATCTGAAAAAATCCCCAAACTAATTACAAGTTGAGTTACATAATCCTAGTTTTCTTAGTTTAGAATTAAGGTAAATAACAAATGAACATAACTGGCAGCTTTAGGGGGGTGGTGGTGTTTCTTTTGTTTTTGTTAATATTCTATCTAAAATCCTTTTGCTTTGAGTAACACATAACCTTGTTGTTGTAGCTTTTCTGTTGCTTGTATCTTTTCTCGCGCCGTTTCCAAAATAGAAGGTTTCTCAGTTTCTTTATTCAAAGTACTGGGAATACAAATCTCTGTTTCATAAATCACATACTTTAATATTTATTACAAAACCAGTTAAGGGACTCAGAAAAACATAACTGGAAGCAAATTAACTTCTGCAGCCAAGTTTCTAGAGGACTACAAATTGAAGGGCAGACCAGTCAAAACATTTGAGGGCAGGGCTGCCATCCAGAGGGAACTAAGCAAGCTGGAGGAATGAGCCACCAGGATTGCAAGCAGATTACAAACCGGGCATGAGCCAGCAGTATGCCCTGGCAGTAAAGAAGGCCAAGAGCAACCTGGGCTGCAGTAATAGGAACATGGGCAGTAGATCAAGGCGAGTGGTCATTCCTCTCTCCTCAGCACTTGTGAGACCACGTTTAGACTCCTGCATCCAGCTTTGGGGTCCCCGATACAGAAAAGATACTGATGAACATAGGTGAATTCAGTGGAGGGCCATCAAGCTGGAACCAAATATTCTTCTCTCAACTTTCAATTACCTTGCAAGATAAAATCATCCTTCCCCTCCAAATCAGAACAAGTCTCTGCACTTGCAATCTGCTGACCAACAGCTTTTAAAGGATTGACTACAAAAACCCCAGTACCTTCCACTGAAATGCAAACCGCCCTTCTGATCCTGTGGCAAAAGTAAATCCATATATCTATTTTAAACTATATTTTATACAATACATAAGTGATCTCTGGCAGGAATAAGATACTGTAAAAGGGACAAAATTTCCGGGCTTTTTTAGTCCCGGTTGCACATAGCTGTACTTCTCTCAAACTCATTTGCAGTATCTTCCACAAACTCATTAAAAATAATCATTCTCATTGTTGCTTTGTATGAATCTCTGATTCAATTTTATTGTGGAGTTCATTCATTATTTCCAGCACCCCCAAAGTAAACTTTCTGCTTTATTCCAAAAACTACGAAGAGGTGGGACACAGTAAGAGATTCGGTTAGAAATGTTTTGAGAAAGCTGGTTTTTCATAAATGTGTTTTATGGCCTATAATGAAAAACACTCACACAATTAGGTCTTGCCCTAGGGCATCTCAGGATCCTACTGGAAAGGAGTCCAAGAGAGCATCTTCCTTCATCCAGATGCTGATTTTCACCAATTTTGTTACAAGTTAATGCCTTTGAAACATACTCTTCTCATTTGATTAGAGTCGGCCAGCAGATTCAAACTTGGAGAAAGATACGGGAGGTTGACAGACAGGTGGACACAATCAGTGCATAAACATCGCTTCTTCAGCAAAGAATTGTTATTCTTATCAGCTTACTCTTACCAGTACAAGGTGCTGTACCAGGGAACTAT
Organism: Gyps rueppelli; assembly: GCA_027575145.1. Classification (NCBI taxonomy): domain Eukaryota; kingdom Metazoa; phylum Chordata; class Aves; order Accipitriformes; family Accipitridae; genus Gyps; species Gyps rueppelli. Next base: position 3,187 of record JANZYA010001487.1, on the reverse strand, counting down.
GAATAGAGAATAGAAGGACCATCTGAAACCATCTGACAGTTTTCATGTGTTACAATATAGACAGTATCTAGGGACTTACTGCCTTTCACGCTTTCTCTCTTTTTATCTTAGCAAGATGAGCATATCAACATGCTTTCATTGTTATGACTAATTTACCATTTAATCTTCTAGCAGAAATAATAACTCAATGTACCAGTTTAAGAAGGTAATATTATGGGAACTTAAAGTAAATGTTTGGAACAGACTATTCACTTTCCCAGAAAATGTCTGAATTAAAATGACAATATGACAGTATTTACTGCTAAATCTAAAAAGCTGTTCTGACCCCCCACTCCATCAATGCCAGCTGCTTGGCCATCACTGGTTCTCAGATATCCCTGTAATAATAACAGATAGCTCATTTTATCTATTTCAAAACAAATTGTAACTTAAGCTTTTGAAGTTATCCAGTTCCAAGAATTGAAGCAGTAACCAATTCAATGAGACTTGACTGAAATACTTGATGACACAGGCTGCACTAATACATTTCAAGATTCCGAAATATTAATTAGGGTTTCTCTTTGTTGCTTTTGAGAAGAAATAGTGGGCTAATGCGGTTAATAAGAATGAATCAAATAGTTTCACAGAACTGCAAAATTTAATAGCTGTCAACCCACCTCTATTATAAAGCATTCCTTTACCAACCCACACTCTTTTGTGCTTTCTTAGATCTTTTATAGAGCCCTAAATCCTCCACAAAACCTGACATCATTGTTCTAGTGGCGGTGGGAAGGGTGATGTTTAAATTTCCCATTTTTCAATGGGAATAAAGAACTAACTGCCTTAAATGACCACATCTCCTCCTCCTCAGCATATTGCATAAGAGAAAATATAGCCATCAGCAGCATCTCAGTCAATGTTTTCCCCAAATTTTAATGCGTTTCCTGTGAATGGATATTTCATAAGTGAAACATCAGATAAATCTCCTTCTGCTTTCCTATCAAACTATGTGACTAAGACTTCTAAAGTGCTCCTTCTAAATATAAGAGGATGGCCTGGGCTCCCCTTCCTCACTGAGCCCCAATCCTTCCGCACTTTCTCTCTTTCCCTTTGGAGCTCACCAATGTTTCCAGTAAAACCTCAGGAAGCATAACATTTCAAATCATTAAATAATAATCCAGGTAAAACAGAGATCACAAAGACAACACCAAAAGAGCAGCTTGCTAAGTTGAAGAATTTTAACATTCTACTTGCATGCAGAATAAGCTTTTTCCTGAATAACATTGCTTTTACATGTTTGTTAGTTTAGGATCTAATCTAATTTGCATAAAACTCCTAGGACTTGGCTTCACAAAATTAAAATATTATGGTTAAATTGTTCCTTTGTTCCCAAACTGCTTATAAAGTCAACTTATACTTAACTTCTGTAATGAAATTATACACAGTGAATTTAAATCCTTGCAGGCATTATAGTAGGTGGGTTTGTGTTTAGATTTAATCATCAAGCCAAGACTGACTTGATCCATCATGCCAGCACAGGACTGACAGACTTAACCCCAGATTGCACCCTCTGATTCTTATGCTTCAGAAGTCAATAGTATAACTTTAACAGTCACATTTTTGTTTGAGATGGACTTTTTTGCTATAGGATACATCAGTTCATATTCTCATGTTTTATTTAACAACACTTTATGATTTAAGAGAACATTGCAATGATCATGCAAGTCTTCAAGGCTGATTTCCTCATACTAAGTATTTATTTTTACCCAGTGGTTTAGTTCCTTATTATGTTTTCAAATAAAAATTTTTACTACTACCTAGAACTGATTTTTTATGCTTAATCTGCTACACTTTATGTTCTTTTCTGTGCTCTTTACTCAGACACACCTGCAGCTTTTTGAATGATGCTTTCTCACTCTCAACCCTCCCTCCTGTCATCAGCACCAGCATCTTTCCCTTTTTCAGGCCTTTCTGGGTGGGTGGTAGCCCTACCACTGTGTCCCCAGCATGGTCACCTCAGCCATCTCCACCAACCTGTGAGGATTTAATCCTCCCAGCTGTTCCTTTGAGCTGCGTTTTAACAAGCTCAAGGTTTCCAAAGTGCCTACCATATCAGCAAAATGGGCCAGTACTCCTGTCTTTTTTCCCAGGCTTCAAGCCCTGATGTTGAGACAATGACAGCACTGATTTTGTTCCCTGGTCTTCTCTTTGAATGCTAACCCTCTTGTTTAATGCTATCCCATGATGTATCCTTCCCTAGAGGGTACAGAATTTGCTATGTCTTATCCTTGGGAACACCATCCTGAAAAATGTCACCACTGGTTGGCTTTCCCCCACTCCTCAATTAAAAAGTTCACAGACAACCTCCTGAATATTCATAGCCAGAAGCCCATTTCTCTTTTGATCCAAATGAGATCCATCCCTCTTGTGCAAGTGCTCTGTAGTACAGAAGTGTTCCCAGCCCCTGCTTAAGCCTTATTCTCAGCCAGGTTGTGAAACCGCCATCCACGTCCCTCCCCGGTCCCAAGCAGCATACTGGGAGCTTTTCAGCACCAGGCAAGCGCAGACATTCTGGTTTTCATCTTCTTCCCCAGGAGCTTACACACTGCATCCAGAGCTTTTCTCCTTCCTTTCACTATGACACAGGTACTGAAGTAGACCATGACAATGAATGCCTCTCTGGCTTATCCTAGGTGCTACCCATGTACCCTGTGAAGTTTGTCATCTTCAAGTCTTTCCCCAGAGTAGTGGGAAACTCCTCTAGCCCTCCAGCCCCAGTTCTTCCCCACCTGTGTCTCAAAATGAGGAGTTAGGCTGGAAAGCTGGATGCTGGACCCCCCATGTGTGCACAAAGAGGGGAAGGGATGAGTGCTGAAAGGGCCCTGTTGGGGATACTGCAAGGAACACACATTGTAGAAGAGGGGTTTGTATGTATGGTGTGGAGCAAGCATGAGCCACAAGACCCTGTATGTACATGGGAATGGCATACTTCAGTCTGGCAGCTTACTCCAGGGCTGTCCTCTGGAGCAGTCCTCCCAAGCCACACGGATGTGTCCTCTAATCAGGAATGGGATGTTTCTCGGGGCAGCGCTTCACTGCTCTCTGCATACTCCATTGCCCTAATAGCTTAACCTCTTTTTCCTGAAGACATATATAAGCCCATCATTATACTGTGCCCTGGGCTCAAAATTCTCCATGCATTGAAATT
>JANZYA010001348.1:0-10453 GCA_027575145.1 Gyps rueppelli | reverse complement strand
ACTCCAGGGGAGGAACAGGACACGTATAATCCGGATTGTCTCAAGTAGTCTATAACTAACATGAAGAGGAAATAAAGTGTCCAAGACACTGTTTTTAGAGAGCAAACTGATGGTTAGAATGGAGAAAGGCTTTCTGACTTCTGCTCACAGTTTTTTGGGAAAAAAACAGAATATTACAAGTGGAAAAGAAATTAATGTGGAAATCAAGAATTTTGGTCTCCATTCAGCCCCCCTGAGAAGCAAGGTTACACAAAACAGGGAGCAGAGAGGCTGGGAATCTGGGCTCCAATGTCATTCAGCAACTATTTAAACTCCCGTAAATGAAATGACTGGAGTCCAACTGTTCCTTCCCCGTGACCATGAGGTGTTATTTTTCCCTACAAACAAGTTCAGTTAAGCCATAAGGAGTAATTCCAAAGGAGGTGCTGGTCAGTATAGGCAAGAATAGCAGAATTGGTGTTTTTTATATCTGTAACCAAAATCTAGGAAATGCCAGATACATCCAATTCAATCTGCAGCCAGAAGTCTGTGACAGGATGGGCTGGGACTAGATGCAGACCTTGCAGTGGGTATGCGTAGGAGATCCCTACCTGCTTCCCCCCGAACGAAATATGAATTGTCTCCTGATCTCTTATCCTAGCTTTGAAACATGCAGTTTAATACATGGTCGCAAATTATGGTTATGAATTATGGTACCTCTGAATATTCTTAATAGCTGTATAAATATCTGGACCTTTTAAAAAAAATCAGATGAAAGAAGGGCTGATAATTCAGAATGATTAAAAAGATTTCAACTTTTCTTCAGAGTTAATTGAGAACAGACTGTTGCCCCCACTTACTGCACAAATTTCAATTAGGCTGACGGCAGAGCTGGTCACAGTGGCTGAATCTGGCCTGTAACAAATTGTTAAGGGAAATCTTTCCTGTTTCGATCATTGAACCTTATTAAATCAATTTCATACAACGTTTTAGTCATTGCCTTTCATTCATGCCCAACTAAAGCTGCTTTTTCTTAGCAATCAGTGGCAACAGAGTTTGCATGCTGGAAAAAACAAGACTGGCTTTGCCTTGTCATGTGCTGCATGAGAGACTGTCCAGAAATTTTCATCTGGGGGTCTGCTGTATAGAAGAGGGGCAGGAGGTGCTTCCAGCTTCTTCAGCAAGCAAGGTACCAGTGCATCCAGATGAGATGGTGGTATCTAAGTTCTTAGCCTTAATAAATATTTCACCTGGGATGTTTTGTAACACTTTTCAAGATGAAGATCACATATGGCTATGGAGGGGCCACCTCGGCGGGCTTTTTTCCTGTGACATTTTTCTACATTGCTTGCTAAATGGGGCTTAGCAAAAGAATGACAAGATGCTGGAAGATGAGAAATGAATGAGGGAGACAAGAAAGCTACATGTAAAGGAGATGAGTATCGGGGGGCATTTTTTTCAGTGCAGTTAGGATGTCCCAGATCTGAGCACCACTCCTGTCTCAAGAAACCTTGCAAGGTAGGTTATTCAGTAAACTTCTTGGACTAGTAGATAACATCTCTTTTGTGGTGCATTTTTGCTCAAATTTCTATCTGGGGTTTGTTGTGCCACCTCTGATTTTTTAGAGATTCACTTCTCATTCCTTAATCATCTCAAGCTCAAACTCAGTGGGAATTTGGAGGAAGTCAAGAGTTTTGAGCTCAGCCTGTCCTGCTGTCTGGGGTTGAAACGGGTCAGCCTACAGAAGTTCATTGAGATTTCCTTTTCAAGCAGGACTTTCTGTGAGGTTTACATGGAAATAACAACGATCCTGTTTTGTTTTGTTTTGTTTTTCTTTTATTGCTTCATCTGCCTGCTGCCAGCAGCACATCAGAAATCAGGGATCCAGGCTGACCTCCTGGAGGAAAAGGCATGCTGCCAGGGAAGTAGATCTCGGGTCTTTATATAAAGAAGTGTCACATTACCAGCTGATTAAACAGGTCTGACAGAGCCTAAAGCATAATGCACTGAGCCTGAAGTTGTAATCCAGTAACTGTCTCAAGATGAGCCTGCATACCATGGGGGAGTTCCCGGGTGATGGCAGTGTCTGCAGCCTCAAAGGAGAGTCCCCTGGGTCTTGTGCATTCCTCTGGGTTTCAGGTGGAGAAACTCAGTTGTTGCTGTTCCACTTAAATTGCACTTTCCAGAAGGGGCTGAGGGGAGAATGGACCACACAGCTCAGAGCATGCTCAGGAATGCAAATGAGTCCTAAGAGAGACCAGAAACAAAACAACAACTGCTTGTCAACCATTACATGCCCAAATTGTATTCTTTATGCTCGTCAGCATTCTCAAGTTCTTAGGCATGCATGTAGGCCCACCGAGTACAGTGGGGCTACTCAAGTGAATAAAATCACTCACAAACCAAAGTGCGTATACATAAGCAATCACTGGACAACACTCGGGGAATTATTTCCCGGTATCAAAGGAAAATAGGATTTAGGAAATGGGAACCAAGGGAGCGGATACAAACAAAATGATAGTGGTGCTAAATGTCTACAAGCCATTATAATGTAATATCTAATAATGATTTTACTGTGACGGTCCCTTGCCACAGAAGCTCAATTTGGATCCATTTTATTTAAGAAATAAGAGAGATTGTAACACAGTAAGTTTTATTTAATCTTCTCTTTCACTCCAGAATTACATGTAAATCAAGTTCTTCTCTATTTAGCAGCTACCTCCCAAACAAGTAGGCTAAATCTTCAGGACTTACTAGCAAATTCCATACAAAAAGTTCAAATGCTACTGAAATACTTATTTCTCTTTAATCAGCACACACTGAAAAAAAGTCTTACAGTAAAAGAAAGCAATTAACTGGAAAATTTATCACTTAAAAACATATTATAATCCTAAAAGACTTACACGTGGCAGACAGTTGTCTGACAGATTTGGTGAGACAAAGAAGAAACCCCAAACCAAAGAGACAAGGTAAATAATCCAAACAAATTATTTACCTTGAAAATGGTCCCATCAGGAAAGCTCTTCCTTCAGGAGCCCAAGGATGCATTAATTTTCTTCCTCAGCAATTCCATGCTTGATCTGAAAAGAATAGCAGAAATCACCCTATGAAAGTCTGCACACTAATTTTTCCTATCCAATATACCTCTGTCTACTTTCTTGTTGATGGTGTAACAGAAAGCGATGCTTTATTTTGGCTGGTAAGAACTGCGAACAACATTTTTATTTCAGAATAAAAACGTAGCTCCAAACTTCAGAAATCAAAATCTTCCAAACAGAACCATCAGTAAAACAACCAACTTGTGTTGTCTAGACTTGTATTGGCTAAGTGGACAGTATTTCTGCAAGAACAAATTCCATGTTCAACTCTGATTCAAAGCCATGGTCCTCTTTTTTGTCCTTTCATTCAAAAAACACCTGTGACATGAAAGACCTCCTTCCTATGTAGCTATTACTGCTTAACACTTCAAACTTGCACCTATGAACATCAAAATCATATTTTTTAAAGAGCCCCTATTAATTTAAATATATATATACACACCAATAAAAGACAAGAGCATAGTATAACTGGTGAATGTAATGCTAAATGCCACAAAATTAGTTAGAAAAAACTAAAGCGGTAGAAATTGTATTTGCTTTTGAGCTATTTAGGAATTAAATAGTACATAACATAGACAGACGTTATCCTACTTTACCTGGGCTGTTCTTATAGACAGATGATGACAATGAATTGCCTAATGACTCTCCACATTCCAGTTTTTCATTTATTATTAAATAGCCAAACACTGGTGAAGCTCTAAGAACCCATAAGTGAGTGAATGTAGCTATGACATAGAGACCAATATAAAAGGAGAATGAATACTGAGAGAAATACGGTTGAAAAGGCAAAAAAAAAGAAGGGAATATTGCAGTCACACAGAAGCAGCAAACGAAGATAGCAGTAGCTGAAGTGGACATTCCAAGATTCAACCACAAAAATGGAAAAAATATACAAGAAAACAAGCATAAAAGCCTATAAATGCATGAACAACCTGAACATGAAGGCCTAGATCTGCAAGGACCTCCAGCGTGCACCTCAGGTCTCCCAGACTCCCAGGGCAACCAATCAATAGACTGATGAGGCATCCCTACCAGCCACCACCTATGACAGCTCATTTTGCATAGTTGTGTATGTACCCAATTAACTTTGCTACAGGACGGACTGTCCTTTCCTTGGCAGCTGACCACTTACCATCTTCATTTATCATTTATCATTTTGACAACATAATGTATGCATGACTGTGGCCTTTTCCATTGGAGGCTGCAATAGTCGAGCAATGCTGTGGAAAAGGATTAGCACCAGAAATGGATTGTTCCAGTTGAATTCAGCTGAAAAATCAAAGCGGCAAATCTGCATGCCTGAACTATGCCGCAGTGCAGTGTGTTTAGGGCTGGCACACTGTCACACTGTTGAGTGGAGTTCTCCAGCTCTGCAAGGCAAACAAACTGCAAGCCCAAACTCTATGGGAAGCTGTCAACAACTTCCTAAATATTCCACTGTAGGAATATACTTCAACTACTCATCATCTGCTGGCATGACGCCCCAATTTGGAATTGCAAAATACATGGGTCAGTCTTCACTAAATGTATTTTTCTTCCGTTTTTTGAGGACCAGCTGTTTTTCTGAGCATATCAAACAGAATTTGCATTCATAGGTTAAAATGTTTTCCCATTCTCTTCGTCCAGTACCACCCAGAACACTTTAGATACATGCATTATATATATAATGTGCCACATGGAAGTTTAAACATCATTTCCAGCAGTGTTGCTTCTATAGGATGGCTTATCAGCTCCAACCAGAGTCTGCTACACTCCAGCCCTGCCGATGCCCGCTCTGGCTGGCCTTGGGGCTTCTGGCTCCTGGGGGGACTTCAGGCTGGCCTGAGGCTGGCAGTGCAGACAGGGAACTTGTCACATGTGTGTAACTAAAGGTTGCTTGTACGAGCAGCTCTGGGGTGAGGTTTTGTGTTTATAATGGGATATCAAGTTAGTCATAGCTTTGAGGTGGATCTTCCAGCACTTCCCTTAAAATGAGTTTCGTAACGATACTAAAAAGGCAAAGGATCTCAAAGACAGCTATTACAATATAAACCAGAACAATTAACTCTTTAATTGTTTTTAATTGTCTTAGAGGGAGACAGCAGGGAAGTGAGAAGGATTCATAAACACATCTGCACCTGCCCACTATAAATCTTTGCAAGATGGCTCTTTTTATGTTTGTTTTCAGTCCAATGAATTAATGACTTTCTGTTTTTCAGCAAATTATACAGTCTCCTCTGTGTCGCTCAGAAGTTTCTTCCATTGCCTGTGAGGCCTGGGAACGTACTTACCTCCTTCGCTTCTCAGCAGTCGTCCAGTCTCTGCTTCTTGTCAGACCCTCCCACTTGCTGGATTCTCTTCCTTTTCTACCTGCCCCGCATCCGTGTGCCCACTCCATGTGCTCAGCTGTTCTGTGAGACAGCACAGCCTTTCTCTTCTTGCTGCATCTCCCTGACCTAGAAAAAACAGTTGGAGCAAAGCAGACTTGAAGCCTTCCTCCAACCACGCCTTTTCAAATGAACACAAAAAACATCATGTAGTGCCTCTCTGCAAACTAGATAACTGTCACCTTGTCATAAATGAATAGATAATAGCAGTCCATTTATAAACAACAAAAAACAATCATCTCAGATTATTTTAATAATACCACTAAGAAGAGAAAAATTACAGAGAGAAAATGGCATAACAATTGTCTTAGAATACAAATACAACATTCTGTGAATATACAGAAGCCAGGGTATTTAGATGTGAGTCTGAAAGTCTGTCCTATTGAGCTTTATTTTTGTGAAAACAGGCTTCAATGGGATTTTTTTTTTCCATATTAAGACCGCTAAGAAAATTACTACAGTTCTTACATTATACTGCCACATGGTCTTGAGTCAATTGCCAAGGAAAAACACAAGCTGCAGGGACTTTCACTGACCTCTTAACTATTCCTATACTAAATTGCTACTTCATTTTTAATGAGCGTTCTATAAATGTAGTTGTTTGTATTCTGAATCTGCAAATATTGCAAAAATTTTGAAAAATGGGTCAGTTGCAAAACCTAAATACTTTCAGTCCATTATTATACAGTAGTATTTAAAGAGCATTCTCAACAACTAATGTTTAATAGTAGACATGTATTTTCATGACAGAAATATTAAATAATAATATCAAATACTATTCACTTAAAAAAAATCAGAACTCAGTAATATTCTGAGGGAGTCCTATCACCCAAAATAATAGATGTCTTCAATTGACCAAAACCCAACAAACACTGACATGCATATGCACAGATACAAATTGTTAGTAGGCTTGAAAGATGATTTACAGTTAAGGCACACTTCAAGAGTCAAGATAGCAGAATTCTGTTCTACCAGCAGGGGGGTGAGAGAGGAAAGGAAGGGAAATCAGGGCTATTTTTGGAGTCTTGTTTTATTGTTTTCTACTCCAAGTCACAACTGTGCTTTACATTTTCTTAATAGAAAGAGGACTGACTGGAGTATTTTTGGAATAGAAAGTGAAGTGACTCCAGAGTTGTTTGTTTTTAAATTTTCTTAATACAAACAAAACTGACTCCAAAGGTTTGTTTTTTTTTATTTTTGCAATATAAACCAAACTAGCTCCAGCATTGTTTTCTTTTTTTAAATTTTATTAATAGAAATTGAACAAACTCTGGGGGGGTGGTGGTGGTGTTATTATTTTTGTAATAGAAAGCAAACTGACTCCAGAGGCTTTTAAAAAATTTTCTTAGTAGAAAGTGAACTGATTTTGGAGTTTGTTCCCCCCCACCCTCAAATTCCAAAAAACCTCCCCCAAAATTCCAAAAAACTCCAAAACCCCTCAGAAAAATCCCCCCAAACCTCCAAAAAAGTTCCACCCCCCCTTCAAAATAACTTCAAAAGACTTCACAGAAACTCTGAAACCCCTCCAAAAAAACTTCAAAAAACTTCAAGAAAACCTCCAAACCCCCTCCATAACCCCTCCAAAAAAACTTCAAAAAACTTCAAAAAAACCTCCAAACTTACTTGAAGATGCCTGCAGTTGTTTAAGCACCTGTGAGGCACTCAGCCACTGAAAACATCTGTTTTCTTGAGGCTGAATACTGGCAAACCATACTCCTTCAGTTACAAACTTTGCCATAAAGAAGGACCAGAAACACTTACAAAAAATTTGATAACTGTAGTTCAGAAAACCCATGGCTCCTCACAGGTCCTCCCTTGCTCTACAGTTCAACACCTACAGCACACCTGTCTGGAACATCAATTACAAGAATATATGAAGGCTCTAAAATTCCTTGATTCCTGATCCAGTTTAAATCTATTTCTTCAAGTCCGTTTACTGTGGCTCTATTTCCCCCCCATAATATTTAAGTGTATTTCTACACATAAGAGGCCAGACCTTTAAACACCTAGCACACTCTGGGTGCTCTACCGACAATGAATCAGACCCCTACCCTAAAGATTTCCAGGCTGGAAAACACCTCAGGAGAAGGAAAAAAAAATAAATATTCTGCACATGGTCATTTACTTGCTTACAGCTTTGGAAAGCTGAACTAAAGGATCCCAGACAGTACTAATAAATGAGACTTAAAAAAAAACTCACCACAGTTTTGCTCAGGTTTCCATGATTTTAGTAGAAAAACATTAAGTAAACTTGGTCCATTTTCTTGGGCTGAATGTTCATCCCACAAGCCAATAGACATAGGAGCTACTCTACTCCTAGTTTGCTGACTAACTTGCTGGCAGCTGCTTACCTGGGGTCACCTTTCACATCCTCCAGATATGTGCACAACTAGTATGTCAGAACCCCCCAACAAAGACCCTTCACAGTGCTAGCCCTTCTTTAACATGATCTCTAGAAGCTGCTTCAACACTAGAGGTTTTCCCCTTCCTCCCTTGGTGGTGCTGAGAACAGATCTCTTGATCACATAGGCCTTGCGTAAAACCAAGCTAACAGCCAAGATGAATCGGGAATGCTACAAAAACATCCTAACTGGGGTGGAGAGAGAAGAACTCACGTGCCTAAAATAGCATTCAAACTTTAGCCCCAAAGAACCAGGACACTCAATTTTCCCTGGTGTTAATTCTTTGCATCAAAAATATACCACCTTATTTGCACTGTGTATTTCTGCCTACTGCAGAAACTGGTCACAGGAAGGCTGTAACACCCCATCCAGCACGGATGCAAGCACTTCACCAGCATTCTGGCTTCAGCACCCTTCCCACCCCACTAAATATTGATCCAACCTTGGGGAAAAAAAGTAAGCTCACCTACGCTGTTGTAGTTTCCCAGTGCTGTGTTAGCAGAGACCAAGCAGCTACAGAACGGATGACAGGAACAACTGCACCAACAACGTGGTTAGAGCTAGTTTTGGCGTGTTGCAATTTTGCTTAGATCAGAGCCGGGCAGGCAACCCTCATTGCATAGCGTTGGTTTTGGCAGCACCGCCAGCCTCACTGCTATCTTGCGCTACAGAGAGTTGCCACAGGGGCAACTTCCTCAGCCCCACCTACCGAAGAGCAGAAGTAGCTTGGCTCAGCAGGTTTCGCTGTTGGCAGGGCTGAGTGGCCTCCACAGAAAGTGAAACTGCAGTCAGAAGAGGTTGGGCAAGAAAGAATTAAGAAAGATGGCACGTGTCCCAGCAAACAGCAAAAAGGAAAACCCTCCAGCGGAGTAATAGGCCCCTGACAAGTAACTGTGCTCAAGATTTGCCTGGGATACGGAGAACACCACACTTAGTATTTAGCAGTGCTTGATTTACCTAGACTACAAAGTTAACAAGCTGCCTTGCGAAGCAAAAAGCCTCATGAGTAGACCTGAGGCACCTTGGATGGCAGATTAGTTTGCACTGCTAAAGCATCCAGAGTTGTATATTCTGCTGATATTCTGTATTTGCATACTTCTTGATCTTAAAACCAACTGAAGTTTTTTTAGAAGTCAGCAAAAATTATTCTGGTTGTGCTTTATGCTAGTAAAATTTTTGCTGAAAAACAGGACACTTTTCAATAGTGAGATTAGCTAGACTGTGAAATATTACCCCTCAGGGAAGTTGTAGGAGACCAGTTGCACGGATCATTTAAATGCAATTAGAAAAAGCAGCAGAGGATGGAGCCAGGCAATTTTCCCCTCACCCCTTCGCTTTCTGCCTCCACAGTCTTTAGGAGAGAAGCTACACTAAGAGTAAGTCTAAGACTACTGCAAATGCAGCCCATACAGATGCCGTTCGATCTAACAGGCATTGCCCTGCTGTGTGGAAAAGCACGAGTTTCTTGTTTCTTGTAGTGTTTTCTGTGTTATTGTTAATGATTAAAGCAGTTCTGAAAGTAAACATCTGTAATTGTTCCAAATACAAGATGACATTTGTTGCATAAACTGGTTTTAATTATTTTGTGGCCACGAATCCTTTTCTTAAATACAGGACAGTGGTTTCATAAACAAGGAACTAATCCAATGGCCAAAAGCAAAACACACCCAAACGTTTCCCTAACTTTCCTAGCTAAGTTGAGATAAACAACATCATACAAATTTTCAGAACAGACATTATTTTATCTTTGTAGACAAACATTTTTCTTGCTATTATTTTCAAAGCAAAATTAATACAGACTGAACTTTAAAATAGCTGCCTATTTCGGTGGTTTCAGCTAGAAATATGATCATTTTAAGCTACTAAAAAAAGAGTATGCTGAAAAATTTTAAATGGGAACATTTGAGCTGCACACACTAGAAAATGTTTCATTTAAATTAGGAAATTAGAGGATAGAGCTTGCAGATGTTGACTCATTGTTTCAAAGTGAGGATTAACAGCAGGCTAATATCTACAGTTCCACAAACATAGCATACAAACTACAAAACAAGGTTATACAGTATAAAACATGAATAGCATTCACTAGTGCCCAGAAGCATTACACTAAGCATTTCTTTTCCTTCAGAAGTACCACTAATTAAACCTATCATAAAATAAACACCTCGTATTAATTATTAAAGAGAATATCCCCTTGGAGTTATAAAAATTCCGTCTTTTATGTAACTTTCGCTATTCCCTATAATTACAGTAGAAAACATATCTACATTATCATCTTTGAAAGTCTCCAAAGTAAAAATTTCTGTGCTTTCACCGTCTCTTAAAGCATTTTTTACTACTGCTACAGTCTACACTTTGCTGTTATAAGGGGAATTTCCAACCCTTATAAATAGATATCATTCTGTAGACACATGAGCTTTCAAGTGTAATGATCTTTAATTTAAAATTGTCCTATTACAGAGAATCTTTAAGTGAGAAAGCCTTTGAAAATGAAGCAGTTCCCAAGGAATGCTTAGCATCCAATGTAATTATCTCCTTAACATCTATAATTTTCACAACTGAATTTTTTTTTTTTTGGAGGCACAGCCTCCTGCAGGTAGGAGAGAGATTC
>JANZYA010001162.1:0-10550 GCA_027575145.1 Gyps rueppelli | reverse complement strand
GCAGACCCTTATTCCAGAATGGGTTCTATCCTCTTAACTTATACCAGGCCCATGTGTGTCCCCCTGACTGAGGATCCCCACTTGTATAGTAGTGGTTTGGGTTTTTTTGGTTTTTTGTTTTTTTTTTAGTAGCACTTCATGTTGTCTATGAAGCAAAGTGAGCCAAAACTTTTTAAGAACATATGTTTGATTATTTTATTTTATCTTAGTATGTTAAACTTTAAAAAATGTTTTAAAATTAATTCATTGTGGAACCCCGGGGGTAAGAACCACATGTCACACGTAACCAAATTAGAAGTCCATGGGTTATGAGATCACAATCCCCTAGCGAAATATTTAGCGGTATGTTTACTTAATATCAAACAGCATGTGAAGTTTATTTATTAATAAGCCTGCAGGTTTCTCTCTAATCCCACTTCTCAAAGATGCTCACACATAGATAGAAAAGCCAGGAGGGGGTGAATTGCCCTGGTACTATTTCCATCTAATAGAATAATGTGTCTGTTAAAGAAAAAAGTTAGGGTACAGTACATACCCTACTGACCTTGACCAAATATCAAGTCCTGTTTTACACAGAAGCCTGTTGTGTGCTGTTTACAGAGAGCAGAAAAGCGCATGCTCAGCAACTTCCTCTTAGGGTTATGAATCTTTAAGTAAGAAGAAAATTTATTTTTTAACATAGTCAGAAGAGCAATTGCTTTCAGCTAAGCAATGAGAGAGAAATTCACCCCTCCTTCCTCACACCATGCTGCAGCAATTGAGCTTGGTGGAAGGAATTCTGCAGGAGGGAGATCTTCCCCCTTCCCTGCCCGTTAACAGCGGTGGCCCTCCGGTCACCGCTTGTATCCCAGCCAAGGCCAGCAAACGGAGGACCTGGCTTGGCTCACCTTGTGCTAAGGGGCCAGGCACTGCTGCCGGCCCCCCTCTCCCTGCTGGAGGTCACCTGCGCTCGGGGGGGGTGGGAGCAGCTTGGTACTGGGAGCACTGGGAGTACTGGGAGCGGGGTGGTGGGGAGATGGGGAATCATGTGAAAAGAAAGGTTACTCAATGGTAAATCACCATGAAATCAAATGGAAAATTCTTTCCCTCTGCCTTGCTTTATTATACTTGCTCATTAACACAACACATGCAATAATAGCTTGCTTAGCTTTTGTTCTAAGTTGACCTCCATATTGTTTGCATTACTCCAGTAAGCAACCAATAGTGTAAACAGCATTGATACAGAAAAATATCATCACTTGCTAAAGCATGTAACTATGTATGTGTGTGCTGACTTAAGCTCACAAAACAGGTCATTTTTATTAAGGAAACTGACATTAGATACTCAAGTTAGAAATTCTCAGATCTTCAGTAAAGTGGAAAATAAAATCCTACAGACACCTTTCCCTTTCCAGTCTTTACCAATTCATCCTTTCCTCCAGGTGAAAATTTATCTTTCATGTATTTTTGTGAAGTTTTTGGAGTTCAGCTAATGCAGTTTTTCGTCACAGTCTACATATATTTCATCTACTATAATACAGTCTCAAACCCTTACAAATTTTGATTATTTGCCACTATACTGAGCTATTCTACCTTTAGCAGAAAAAAACCCGTCATCTAACCAACCCACCAACCTCCCTCCCACAAAATTTCTCATGAAATGCAATTAAGTACCATCTATACTGAGGGTAAATCACCACTGAAGACAGAATTGTGGGATTAAGTCTGGTCTATTTTCTAGATAACTTGTATTTATGAAACTGCCAATTAACTGTTTTAACAGGATTGCTAATGACTGCTTATCTACATGCAACTGAAGCTTCAAAATCAGCTGCCAAATTCAAAAGATATCATTCTGCCCTTTGTTAACTTATCTGGCGAAGAAAAACAGTCTGGCAGTTAAAATAGTCCAAAATC
Source organism: Gyps rueppelli (assembly GCA_027575145.1). NCBI lineage: Eukaryota > Metazoa > Chordata > Aves > Accipitriformes > Accipitridae > Gyps > Gyps rueppelli. The sequence continues at coordinate 8,654 of JANZYA010001162.1, read as the reverse complement.
CAAGGTTTTCTTTCATCTGAAACTCTGTAGGATGAGAAATGGAAATTAGGATGATGCTGTACCATTAATAAAACTGATTTTAATTGTTAAGTTTGCATACTTAATAACCTGTCTTTGGCCAGTGGATGCAGTGGTTTATTTAAACCTGAGACTTCATTGCTTGAAAAATATCTAATCAAAATGAAATCTAAAAAAATTATCCAAGTCCTGGATTTATTGCTGAAAAACAAGACCATAGAAATTTGTGGGGGTTTGTTTTCCATGCTTAAAGTTTAAAACCTGGTGAAATTTTGAATTAAGGAATGATATTGCTGATGCAATGGTTCTAATTCATCAGTTCTGAACTCAGATACATTCTCTGTGAAAAGACTTACTGCTTACACATTGTTAAGAAATAATTAACAAATACATGAATTTTCAAAAAACTCCATTGTCAACTTTTGTATAGATTCTGTCTATTTATTTGAACACCACCATTTGATTTATGACAACTAGGATTGATGTGTACGTTTTCCTTTCCTCATGGAATTCCTGAAGCATGAAGGTATGGTAGATTCAAATGTCAGTTTGACTCCTTCATAGTCTCATGAAACTCAGCAGTTTTGCTTCTCATAATATTGCACAAATCACTCGTTGATAGCATAACTGTGGGATTCCATTCCTTTCTTTACCATTATCTATAGGCTGCTTCTTTCTGGTTATTTACAGCTTTTCTGGGGTTTAAACAGTTTTTTGCCTAACAAGCTGTGGCTTCTTGTCTTAGCTGATACAACTTGAGGTGGAACCATATAAATATTTTGTGTTTATTTTGCATTTTCAGCACATAAAATCACTTCAGTTACTGTGGTCTGATATGGGACTGCTGTATGAAAGACAGTCAAGCAGGTTGGAAGAACTGGATGACTTCTTGGAAATGGAAGACAGAAATACCTGTCCCCAAAGCTTGTCACCAAGTTGTGTAAAAATCCTATTCCAGTGAAGAAACTTGCAGCCTTGACACAGCTTATGCATTTAACTGCATTCCTGAAATTCTACCTTTTAGTTCAACTTATTCCAAAGATGCTGTCACTCTTGGCCAAACTGTTCTTTCTCTCCAAATACATATTTAACTGGAAAGCTGGCAGGAGGAATAGAAGGAAGAACCAGGCAGTAGTTTAAAAAAAAATGTGATTTTCATACATTTTTATGAATGCATAAATATACTTTTTAATAGTTTTCCTTCAGAAAAAAATGGAATTTCCCCCCATCCCAACAGCAAGGGCAGGGGGGGACAACACACACACCAAAATACAGCTCAGGGACCAAAATATAAACATCTGCTACAGGCTTGTTTCTGGACTGTCTCTGGGTCTTGTTTCTGGACATTGGGACTAAGGATGCTGTAATCTTACAAACATTTTCCTGTCATTGAAGCTCAGACAAAGATGACCTCCACACCATCCTTTCAACCAGTGTGACATCTCTGGCTTTGTATCTGTCCTCCTCTTCAGGACTGAAATAATTCTGGAACTGATAGAGCAACCATTCGTGGAAATGTAAACCAGGTATATTTGGAGCACCAAGTCAATTTTCTTCCAGCACTGTAAATGCTTTGTGTATATCCATATCATCTTCCTACCCAACTACCCCTCCCATGCTCATGCCTTAATGACTGTCCCGTCCTCTTGATTGATACAAAATAGCAAAATTATGGTGGGTTTTTTTTTTCTTTTTAGGTTTTGTACTTAAGTCTTCAAATATACTGCATCTGAAAACATTACAGAACAGAAATTTCCTACTTTGTTAGCTAGGATGTGAACGGCCTGCCTGAATACCAATACTATACGCAAGGCCTTCTGCTCCCCAAATTACCAAGTTGTGCTTTAATTTAGAAAGAGCTGTCAAGATTTGTCTGTCTTCTGGAAGGACTGCCAGAATGTACCTCACAGCGTTCTAATAAAACCTGGAGAATTGTCATGGATGTCTGGCTGATTAGAGAACTTAAAATTGGATCTTTGAAGGATTTTAAAGGAATTAAGCAACCAAATTCCATTGAATTTCAATAGCAGTGATGGAAAGCCACAGGATATTCACATTGCTTACTTTAGATAACTAACACAGATGCCTACAGTTGGAACTTTGCCTAAACTGGGGAGAGGCAATGGAGATCACCTAAGTTAGGTGCCTCCAGTTAAGTAATAGCCTGATTTCTCTAAGGCTCTTTTGGTTAATGATGATTTTTTTTTTTTTTCTTTTTAGTCCTAATATATTCTTTCCAGAGCCCTACATTTCCCTAGGCAATGTAAATGGAGACTACTGGAGATTTCAAAATGCTTTCTTTAATGCCTTTTTTTTTTTCTTCTGAGAAATGGGGAGAAGATTCTAAACCATAGCTTTGTCCAAGTTTCTCCCACCTAATTTTGTGCTCCCACAAGTCTTGGATTGGACAGGCTAGCATATCGTTGGTGATTTTTTTTTTTTTTTTTTTAATTGTCCATGTCTTTCTGGGAAAAAAACACTGGAAAGGTTTAATTTAATTTAATTAACTTTATTTCATGATTTTGCAACTATTTTAGAGATTAAAAGAACAACAACAACAACAACAACAAAAGACGCATCCAAAGGAGGAAAGTTTTCATTCTTAGTAATACAATGGATTACTTTGGGTTATTTAAAGAACTCGACAATATTCTCAGTGTTGTTGCTGTTAGTAATACTTGCCTAGTGTCTGTCCAAATTCATCTGCATGAAAGTTAACTTGAACAAAGATCTACCATATTTCTCCTGGAAAATTCTGAAGCTATTGTGGAGTGAACCTACACAGTAACATTAATTCTTCAGACAATGCTGCATGGCAATGCTGTTATTTCAAACCTGAGATGACTGAGAAATCCCTTTTAGGCCTACCCTCTTCACTCTCAACTCTTAAGATTGTCATATTTCAGCAAATAAGCAAATATGAATCTTGTCTTTATTTTGTATACCTGCTTTTGATCAATAATTGTGACTTCTGAGGAGTTAAATATTTTTTTTCTTTTTGAAATCTAGGGCAGAACAAAGCTCTTTGAACTCTCAGCACATGATCTGATGAAAAGAAAACTGTAGTTCATGAAGTTTTTGCAGAGTGATGTAACTCTACTGCATGAATATTTATCCTCAATCACAACAATTAGAGAACAATTTTTAAAAATTTGCTTTTTCTTTATTCTGAAATCATGGATTAAGACCAGAGTAATCAGATTTCACAAATGCCTGTGGCTGTAGACTGGTCTCCTTACCATTTCTAACGCACCGGTTAATTATCGCAGCTTGGCCAGCTCCTTAGCCAACATGCAGCTTTGCTGACTTCAGGGCACCCACGAAAGCAGCAGAGCTACCCTGGGACCTCTGCAGCAGCATGAAGAGTATTTTTGCTGTCAACTGGCCATACTAACAGTCTATAGTAATCTTTGAGAATTACTGTATTTTCATATTTTAAAAAAAAATCAGTTATCCACTGAAACTCTTACCTATAAATCTTCCTGATCCTATTCGTCCATCTTAGGAAGGTACCATCAGGCTTAATAATACAGGCTTATTCTGACTGTTTTGGAATAAAAACCTGTTTCTGGCTGAGACTGCTGATTGAAAAGTCCCCTAAAGTTCTTTGTACCAAGGAGGGACTGCAACACACAGTCAATCACAACTTCTACACCTTATTTTTCAAGTGGTCTTAAGAACAACGCTGTGAAGGCTGAAGTCTCTTCAGAATTAAAAAGCTTTAAGGTCAAACTCTGCCTCATCTCATCATTCCGGTTTTCAAAATCAAAGAATCATAGAACAGCCCAGGTTGGAAGGGACCTCGAAAGATCATCTGGTCCAGCCTTTAAAATCTTCTACTCCACCTTCCAAACTCAAGTTAGCTGCTAGATACAGCTGCTGAATAAAATGTTCAAGTTATTATTAAACTACCTACCATTGAATAGCACTACTTTCAAACCATTCTTTGAAAAGATTGTTTTCTCTCTCATACAATGTTTCTCCATTAGTATATTACTCATATGAGTTATGCTACAAAACATGTGACTAAAGGACTTCAAGAAATGAGAAATCTCCTTATTAAATGTTAACATTCAAGACACAGGCAAGAGCTTGATTTTGGAAGGTACTGAGCATCCAGTCTAAAAAAGCATTTAAGTGTATGCATGACTTTAGATGTGTAAATTAAATATGTTTCATCAGACATTAACATCTTTTGAGATGAGGATGTGTTTCAGAACTTTTCTGGTTTAAGACTAGGAAGTGAACATATCAGTGGGTCAAAACATAAGCCTTTATTTTTGCTCCCATCTCTTTCCTCTATTTCTGGGCAGTCAGCACTATCATTTGCTAAATACTTATCACTGCCACTTGCAATATCATCTCTGTTCTGCGTGCATTTCCCAAATAGTTCAGTGTTGTAGTGCAATGCATAGGTTTGCCATTAAAATAATTCAGAGCTCCCTGCAGGGATTTCAAGGACAGACTTTGTTTTGCCCTTGTTCACACTTTGATCAGGGCTTTTTTTCCCTTGGGTAGTTTTCTGTTTACATTCAGTGTGTTTTCCATAGATTCACAGCAGGGCAGTGTTTTCATGAGCCTGTCAGCTTTAGTTAGCACAGAAAAAAAAATGGAAAAGTAATTTCGCTTTTTTGTAATTCATTGTCAATAGCTCATGGTAAGGAAATGTATAGGCTGACAATTAGTCATGCACTCTCAGTATTACCTGATTGCCCGCAGCTTGATTTCAAGTTTAAATGTTGATTAATGGGAAGTGGTATGATTTAGCAACACTCCATACTTGGAAGTACAATTGACTGGATAGATTGGACAAATACATAACTCTTCCTGGGATGAATGATACCACTTTTGGAAACGACACTGTAGAGAGTGTGAGGATCTTTATTTCTAAATGTCTGTGATTAAGAAGTAGTGGAATATTTGTTCGTTTGTTTGGCTTTCAGGCTCCTGGTAGCTTCCAGTCACTCATCAGGAAAACCTTTGGCAGTGAATACACCACAGGGCAGTGACCAGAACTGATCCACTCCAAGGAAAATCAGCTGCAATACGACTTACACAGAGCCTCACTCAAGGAAGTAGGACCACACAGATCCACCCACAGAGAGCAGAATTCTCACTGGTGTCTCCCACTTGCACTATTTGAAGGAAAGGGTTGCTTCAGAGACCTTAATCGCCATGGTGTCCCCTGTGGACTCTCTCACCAGAAACAGCTAGCCACAGGCTGGTTGGGTCAGGAGTCGAGACAACGGAGAAGTGCTCCCAGATGAAGTCTTCAAACCACGCTCCCAGTCAGCCCAGCTCCACCACCTGAGAGAGCATTAGGCAAACACAGAATCTTCCCCCTGCTCCTTTACTCATTATGGTCCCAGGCCACAGCCAACTGGCATCATCAAAAATACTCCCTTGTTTCAGCAGGCTTTGGATCATAATCAGTCAGTGCTGGTCCTAAACATCAGCTGACACCTGAAAAGAGCTGGAGATGCATATTCTCATTATTTGCCTTCACCTCTGTGTTTTGGCATGTGCCAAACCTGCTTATAACTGCAATGAGAACAGCACATTTTTTTCTCAATGTAGACTTTTTCTACCTCCCCGAAATTTGGGTTGCAAGTCCATCACTTCAGCATCACAGCTTCCCATGCAGTCAGCATTAAGAGATGTTTCTTCTCTTTTACAACTGTAATGCCAACACCAAATCAGAAAATGTAGTTTTTGACAAAGGCTCCAAGTAGCACCACATGAAGGTGTGAAGGCTTTCAAATATGTTTTAGGAACCATACAACCTGATTCACTAGATTTGACAGCAGAACTACTAACACTTAAACCAAGTCTGACAATTTACTGCTTTGGGGGGACTCAGAGATATAAATAACAAAATACTTTAAACAAAGACATCTAAACTTACTTATCAATAACTCACATACCTCCTGGGACCCTGCCACTGAACACTAAATATTGATTCAAATTGAAGTTTACCTCCTATGCAACGAGAAAATACCCCCTCCAGACCTTAATAGTTGTCTGGAGAACTTTTTCAGATAACTAGTGCCTTAACATTTAATAAATTTGGCAACTAACTACTGTGTTGAATCTAATCTCCTGAAAAACTCAGTTAATAGGAGGAAAATCAAGAAGTACTATTTCCATAAGGGAGGTGGAGAAAGGCACAGAGAAAGTGACTTTTAAACTATATGCATTTATTTAGCTGGTCCTATCAATAAGTTTTCAGGAAGACTTGCCATCCCCAAGCATCTGCTTGTACATAAGGCTAAAAAGACCAAAGAGTTAAGAAGAAACTTTCCTCCCCAGAGCCTCGATGCTGTTGCTGCTGTGGTTCAAAAATCAGCTCTGGCTCAGTCATAGTTTTATCACCACTTTTTGAGCATTTTCTTCTTGTTGACTTTTAATTGTGGACTTTTTAACTAGTGCTATCATGGCCTTACAAGAGCACATGTGCGAGAGAAAGTTTACTGTCCAACAACCTCTACAACATGTTCAACACTGTAGGAAGAACAGGTACCCTTTCCTTTCTTGGGGTGGGGGACATGGAAGAGGAGAATTAAAGGTAAAATATGCTGCTGCCACCTCTCAGTGTGAGATGCTAAGGGTTTTTGGAACCTAGGCAGAGACTGAGAAGTATTTTAAAAAGGAAGTTGAAGACATTAGACATCCCTGCTAGGGCTCTCAGTATTCTCTTTGGAGTAACAAGCAGGATAATGACTAGGATATGAAAGTTTACGAGAAAAACTTGCTGGGAGACAGAATGACACCCCCCTCTCGTAAGCAGAGACCCACAGTCTCGTCCGTGGTCCATGTAATGGCTGGTAATACATGAATGCCATCTCTTTGAGTAGTTGTTCTTGTTTTCAGTCAAGAAACATCTAACAGCCATATTTAACACAAGTGTAGGAAATGAAGACGTACTTGAAACTTCACTCTCTATCTGGGTCCTTTCACGTAGCAAATACTCAACTAACCTTAATCCAGTATTTTTTCCTAAGGTTGGTAATACAATTTTAGTTTAATTGCAACAAATCTTCTGGCTACGATCAGTACTAAATGCATTTCTATTTTGTTGGTTTGGTTTTGTTTTTAATTATAAAGTTTAATGTAACATCCTACACTTTAAGTAAAGCGCTTGCTGTCAGGTAAAGTGAAGCTGTTTCCAGAACCTTGGTTAGATACCACATTGCACTTAAGTGCAATACCAGGATTGCACTTAAGATGAATTAGTATGTCAGAAGACTATCAAGCCAAAGACTACTTAAAAAGTGGCTTTTGATTTTTTGAGTAGTTAAATCCCCATACAACTGCCTATTTGACAAAGAAACACTTATTTTGTTTTTTTCTAATAAAGTTTACTTACTAATTACCTGCTAAGCACAGTTGTGCTGCAAGTTATTAGTGAGCGACAAATTATGGAGCTAATTGCCTGGCAACAGAGACCAAATCAAATGTAAGCTTTTTATTAAGGATTTTTGTTCTTTTCCCTATGTCCACTATTTTGAAACCAATCATCAAGTATTCAACCACAAAAGGGAATCATGGAATGTATTTACTGTGTATCTCTATAGAAGATTTTAAGTATTTGACCCAGAAATGCTCAAAGCAGCTATCCTGCAAGGGTCTGCTGTCTCCCCGGGTGAAGAGGAAGGCAAACCCTGATGAGAATCCATGCCAGTGCTCAGGATGCTCTTGGCAAAAGGGACACGGGTACCTTTGGCTCCTTGACACTGAAAGAAGAGAAGACGCAAAAAAGGATGCCAGCAATACAAAGGCATGACCATGGATGCAAGCTGGTTAGTGCTAGTCTTAAACATTGACCTCCAGTTTGAGACTTGAGGTTTCATATGTTGGGTACTTAAAAAGAAGAAAAAAAAACACACACAAAACCCCCTCCTTTGCAGCAATGACGTGAAAATTGCCGTGTTGAGACAGGTCAGCCGCAGAGCCAGGCACTGGCAAGGAAGGGACCTGGCTGTGGCAGCAAGGTCTGCCATAGGGCACCAAAAATGCATCTCATTGATTTTCATTTGCTTGTGAAAATCCAGAAAATTCATAAATATCACAGAAAAATCCCAGAGAGCACACCAGCCATAAAGGCTTGCTCACATCTAACACAGTTTCTCAAAATGCTTCACTTTTTCCCCTCAGAAAATATGAGGCAAGAGGCACACGGACAGGCCTCATTCTCAGCTTTCACTTTAAAAAGAATTATGCCATTTTACTCACAGGGAGGAAAAAAAAAAAATCCAGGAAAAACCAACTCTACAACCCTCTCCCATGCCTTTCACAAAGCTCGTTTCCAAATACTTGTGATGCCGAGACGCGTGCCGAAAGGGCATATGAGGCGGGCATACAAGTGCCGTGTGTGACTCCAGCATCAACCACGATGCCCTGGACCCGTAAAATGGTCAAGAAAAATATCAAACTCTTAGTACCATACTTGCATGTGCATTGACTTTTAGCCAAATCTTTTCAGCAGACAAAGTGGAATAAGAACAAATCTGGCTCTATATAGTACAGATCATCAACACAAAACAATACACAAAATATCTGGATAATATGAAAATGAAAGCAAATGCTCTTTGCTCTTGATATTTTTCTAGTCATTCACCAATTTCAGTGAAGAGCCA
>JANZYA010000993.1:0-10647 GCA_027575145.1 Gyps rueppelli | reverse complement strand
ACAGTAATGGCCAGCTAGCTAGAATACTAATCTCCCAATGTGTGGCTTAAGCTTTGTATCTGAAATCAATCATATTTGCCAGCAGCCTGAAATATTATACATACTGCAGCCTAGTGTTAAGCACCCTCCCATATCTAGTTTTTGAATTTACTTATCGCTGCCCTTCACTAGCGAGCTACTGCAGGGGGGGAGCGATCCGCCGGCGCGGAAGCACAGAGACATCCACCTGTTTCATACGTGGTACTTCAGGCAGCTGCATGTAGCGGGAATAAAGGGACTTTATATTCCTGGTTGCAGTATTTAGGGGAGGATTGAAGAGGGGCTGTTGTCATGTTGTCATGGCCCATTATGGCCATCTGAGCTGTCACTTTTCCCCAGCACCACCTCTTAGCTGAGCCCAGCCTTGAGGCAGCCTTGGTCTGTAAAGTGTTTTGAAATACAATCTTTCTCTTGGGTCAGCAGCATTGTTGCTCACCCGCTGATGTGCAGGAGACGTGGGGGCAATAATGCTGTAGCTCCAGCCTCAGCCAGGTGGCTGGAAATCCAAAATTGTGTTGGGATATGTTATATTGTACAGGAAGCAACTGAATCCTCTGTCACTTTACCTTGCATCCCAGCCACTCTAAAGAACAATGAAACAACATCTGCGGTTGGGTTTTGCATTGAAGAAAGCCATATTTTCTCAAGGATAGTAAGTACAGCAGATATCTCAGGGGAAGTGTCTATTCCCAATGTAGCATTGTGACGAATCTCAACTCTATGAGAAAGAAAGAAAAACGGTCATTTGTGATTAAATAAAATTTTTTCACAGCACCCCATAGGTAAGAGACAAAATAGTTCATCCCCTTCTTGTTGTGTACACATACCTGAACATATGAAAGTGCTTCGGATGTTTTTCATTGACATACCGTTTTGTGTTCATTAATCTCTGCTAATACAGATATCCACTCAAAATAAAACATTTAGGAGGGGAGAAAAAAACAACTAATCCACTCAAATTAAGTCGTCAAGATGAAAATAGCTTGCAGAGATCTCAAGAAATGTTAGGAAACCAGAAAGCCTTCTGCCTTTGACTTTCTTTAGATTTGTTAGATTAGGGTGCATCATGTCAGAAGAGCAGCAGTGCTGTGAGAGAGCATTTATCAAGTGGTAACAAGAGGATGAAGGAAAATTGAAATGCCATCACATTCTTATTCTTCATTAAGAGTGAAGTACTAAATTTTCCACTAATTCGTTTTGACAGATGATATTCTGACAGGGTTGACAACTATAACAAAATGTGATTAAAGTGGATGCAATTCAGGAAGTGATGTTTCAAATTTTTTTTTCCTAGCGCTATGATGTCAGTGTAATAGATAATTCAGATTTGGATTTTTTTTCTTAAACCTGTTTATCTTTGACCATCAATACTTTCTGTTATAGGTAGATACCTACCTACAAAAATGGGAAAACCATTAGCAGTTATTTTCTTGATAAGATACATAGGTTTCTATCTCAGCCAGAATGCATTGCCCATCAGCACTGATTATTTGTACTAGAAAAGCAGCACAATCCTCCACTAGTCACTGTGAAACTGTACTTAGCGGCGAGTCAATACACCCATGAAGAACCGCATTCAAGTTAACAAGCAGGTGCTAGCCCTTACATTAAGTATAACAGACTCCAAGGAGTATGCGGAAGTTTAAGCTTTGCCTTTCTGCATTTTTATTACAAACAAGCTAATACAGATAGCCAGTATAAATCCAATTTTACCACAAAGCTACACATGAGCCCAGCAATTACAGTTTCCAATCACCCAAAGCAATGGAATTTATTTGGCATAATTCTGAATTTCTAAAATGCAGAAAGTCAAAATAAGTATTTTTAATACGCTTTACATCTTCCTCCAAAGATGAACAGCAAAAATAATAATGTTTTCTTTTATCAATTGGAAACAGTACTTTAGTAGTTATTGCTTTTCACAGAGCTCTCTTTTCAGCAGAATGACAGTAGTAAGATGCACGAGTTTTTGTAGAAATCTTACAACCAATAAAGGAAGAACCTATCCCTGTCCCTAAGCATTCCTCATAACTTTTGAGATGTGTCTTAGACTTCCCAAGCTTTATCAGACAAATCACAAGCAACAACATTTATTCCCTCTTGTGAATCTTTTACAGATGCCAGCTTAAATGCTCATTGTTTGTCCTCCTGAGAAGTTTTGCCTTCAAAATTCAGGAAACAGAGCTGGCCTTTGTAGGCTTGCCCAGAATACCTTTCTTTAGGCGAAACAAAAATGTCGCACAATACAAATCTTTCTCAGTAATTCCTCCCCTCTGATGCAGGGCAAGGCTGATGGCATGAAAGGCTGGTCCTGGTGATGACCGGTGGAGGGTCAGGTGGATGGCGGGTCCTGCAACTTTTCCCACGATGGGGACTTTGGAGCTGTGGGAGTCACTGAGGCAAGCTGTAGAAATGCCAAAGCAAAAACAGAACAGGCAATCTCTCTTCAATGTCTGCATCAGAAAATAAATGGTGATGCATTACGTCCATTTCCACTTCCACTGGATGGATTCTCTTTTACCTATTGTGTTGCTTTTGCCCTTCCACAAGTGGTATTTTCTTTAGCATAACTCTGAAGAGCACTTCTGCGCTCTCTCCCGCAGTCATCCCTTCTAGAGAGATACATTGAGCTTGTGGATGCGTATACAGCACCTGTTGGAGGAAAAACCTCAGGCTCCTCCTTAGAAAATTTCCTTTTCTACTCTCCAGATGCTTTATTTACTTCCTTACCAGTGCAAAAAGAAAAGGATGAAAAACTGCATGGGCAAGTTTGCAGAATTATTTATTTTAGCTGATTGAATGTATCTATGACTTCAACTTTAGAGAGGAAGTTATGCAGTGTCATGCACATATATGTTCAGCTCTTCTGTTTATGTACTCTTCTCTTTCCCCAGTCGATCTGAAGCAACTTATTCACCATATGAACTTGGCTCCTATGTTTTTTGCTGGCGACTATATAGCATGCTAGTATTAAAAAAGATGACACATTATTTGGGCAGAAGTCTTAGTTATGAATGAAAATACTGGTCTCGCTTATGTTATTTTTTCCATGAAACTTCCAACCTGTGACATATTAGTTGACAAAAGTAAATGAAGTTGAAAGAGGACCAAAGCTGGCAGAGAGCTATTTAGCATCAGAGGAAAATTCAGAATTCGGCATTCCTCAAGTGCAAGAACTTCTTGCTGCCAAACTTAACCACAGGGTCATCATACCAGAAACATATGTCTCTCTTGGAAATTAAACTAGGCCAAGCCCAGTGAAGAGTGATCTGATGTTGAGATTCAGATGCTCAATCGCAGGTTCATTCTTCTACAAATGGCAAGCAGAAGAATCTGCTTTCCATTTGAATAAAGTTTTGCTGTTTTCCCTCAGTGGAGTGGCTTGCAGTTGTACATCAATGTGCTTGGGTTGCTGTTGGCCGGGCAAGAAGGGATTTCTCTTCTTCAGTAGGCATCCCTTTACGGCCACTGATAGAGAAGGATAGCGGGCTACGTCTGTGTTAGGTCTGATCCCCTACAGCTGTTCTTCTATTATGTATATCATCACTAACAAAAGAAGCAGCAGCAGCATATGTTTTGCTACTTAAAAACATACTGTCTGCAAGCTGTTGACTTAGGCACACCTGAGTCAGCTGTGAAATATCAATAGCATTTAAATGTGTTATTTGAGCAAGGACATTCTTATTCAGGAGGAAGCAAGATTTTTAGATACACAAAAGGAAAGACATTCAAAGTAATGTCCTAAGGAGGAATATGTCTTTGCTTAAAAACTGGAAAATTCATATAAAATGTTACTCTTAAAGGGCTGGTTTAGAGCAGATTGAGGAACAGGAAAGGCAGACACTCAGTTTACATTGCAGAAAATTAAGCCCAGATAATATACAGGTTATGTCATCACTGCTTTGTGGTTACATGTTTATTCTGCAGTAGTAAAGTGTTTACACTGCTGTTGTCTTCATATCCTGAAAAACATAGAGGCACGAAGAGATCTGACTGCAAGGCTTTTATGTAAGCATTACTTGTGAGCTGAGGATGCTGCTTTTCAGTGTAAGAGAAATTAAAAATGCTGGAGCTTGGGTAAAGTAGCCTTATATCCAGGAAATTACTGGAGTTAAGAGCTTTTCAATTAAATGGAGTATATGTGGGCTTGGTAGATTTAAATGAAGGTCTTTATGTTATTGATTGTTTTTTGAGACATTACAAATGAGCTAATTCTAACATACTATGGTAGTCATCACCTTCATCCAACATGATCTTGACTGCAGTCCCTGACTGCATTTTCTGAAGAACATTTTGGAGAAACTAGCCATGTACACCACATGTACATGGTCCCAGTCTCTGGGACCAGACTGGCCAGGACTGGGGGTCCACACTCCTCTCCCGCCAGGCTCTCAGCACCCATTGCCAGAGGACAATATGACTATTGACTCATGTCTTGCACTGATATTTCAAGTGTTCTCCTCTGATTCTCTTCCCTAAACTCCAAAGTAATGACTGTCCAGTGCAGAAAACCTGGCTGTTATTTAACAAATGATAGGCTGCCTGTTAATGCCCAATTCAGCAGGGTTTTAAAGTACCAGAAATCTTAATATATATTTTGGGAAGAATGCCTTCAGGTCAGAGACCCTGTTTGGAACCAGAATCAATCATCTGACTGAGCTGTATCAGAAAGAAGCGGAAAGGTATGAAGAAAAAATGGTACTAACTTTTGTCTTTATTATCCTATGTTTTGTTCTGTTCTCTCCATTGACTCTCAGGTCTAGATCTTCTAGAGAAAGTAGTGCATCTTTTAAAAAATAAAAAACACAAACAAGCTCCCTCTCCAAGTTTTTGTAGGATTCTTGTGTCAGACGTGGGTTGGCAGGCTCTGTTCACAGCTGAATACCCAATTTCTGATGTAAGCAGATGCCGTTAACCTGAAAGATGAAAATCAGAATGTTTAAATTTCTATGAATACCATCTTGAGATTGGGCAGGTAGCTGCAGTTGTGGTATCCTCATCCTTGCAGTAAAGTATTGTGGACCACAACATTCCTTGCTCACACATTGCACCTTTACACCTGTGCTAAATGGGCATTTTCTGAGCAAAGTGCACTGTTTGCTCAACAGAAGCATAAAAGATGACACATGGTATGTTGCTGTATACCTTATCTTCTCTCTGCTAATCTCTGTGGGTAAGGTAATGATCGTGCACTACCACGTGACTCAGAAACAACTTTGCTGAAAACCACAGATTTCTTTCAGGTAAGCTACATCCCATCTGTATGTATACTTAAATGTAACTGTGTATTTGTTCCTGGGAAGGATCCAAATGCTTGTCACAAATAGCTGGCAACTAGAAGCACCAGAACTGGTGTATTCAGAATGTGACTACTCTCTATCATTCTGCAAGTACCTTGAGTGTTTAGGATATGGATGAGTACAACTTCTACTGCTTGTCACTGAACTACTGCTGGTAACTGAAAATTGGAATACAGTGGTCCCTGGAGAGTTTGTCTGTCATGGAGCTCAAGAGGTTAATATGTAGTTATGTGATGATACTATAATTTTATATGCATCTGCAGATACTGGTAATAGACATTAAAGTGGGCATTTACATCCTTATTATGGGTCAGTACTTGATGTCATAATAAAAAAGTCACATCAGAAAAGTACAGGATAAAAATCTGATTATGCACCTTTTGGAGTGTAAATGGCTTTAAAATTCAAATTGTCACCTGATGGGAGGATCAGGAAATAGTGAGAACAAGGGCAAAGGGGCAAAGCTGTGAGACACAAGGGGCAGGATAAAGGAGGAAAAAGAGACAGGCTGGACTGGGCCTTTACTAGGATAGTTTATATCCAAGTGAAACAAAACTTTCTTTGCACTGATATCAGGAAAAACCTAAGCCCCATATGCCTGGAAACCTGGGAGGATGCCTGACCTCTGGACGTTGTAGGCTTAGGTGTCTCAATTTCGGTGTAGTAGGCTAGTGACCCCTGGCATCTTATCACCTCCTTCAGGTTCACGAGTGCTCTTTCTGTTGTGTTTCTTAAAGTATCTTTGGGTATTCCTCTGACTGGCCTCAGATTTCCTGTCTAAATATCACTCAGCCTTTTAGGAGCCTATCAGAGCAATTAGCTCTTGACTTCTTGGTCTAATTGATGAGACAGATGTAACTGATTTCCCAAAAGAAAGCAATTTAGAAACAGGCACTAGCATAAAAGAGACCAGGATGATCTTTCATACACTGTTCCTGCTGTAGTCTCTCAGAAATGTCATCTGCTGTGTTAGATTTTATAAACTCCAGAAATACCAGATTAACTCATCACAGGTGCATATATTCTTTAAAGCATCCTAGTGAATGAAGTTCTAGAAAAGAAATCAAAAAATTGCAATGCCAGGAATTCTGATCTACTCATGCATCATCCTGGGGCTGCTGAAACACTCAAGGCTCAATTCTGCTTGACCTCAATCTCCTTGGAACTGACTTCTCTATATCCAGTGTTCATCTGTAGCTAAAGTGTAGAAACCTTGTATTAGTTATAGTAATATTGATGATTTTGAAGAGTTTTGGCAGGACACTAGACAAATTAAAAATGTCCTCTGGCTGTTACCACTCTTCCTGCCAGAAACCTGCCCGCTGCAGGGAGCCCCGCCGGCCCTGCCTAGTGCAAGGAGACCCCCCAGACCCCGCCTGGGAAGGAGCGGGTCCCCAGATGGAGAAACCACAGAGGGCACCGCCTTTGGCGGTGGGTCACAAGTGGTGTTCCTCAGGGCTCGGTGTTGGGCTCTGTTCTGTTTAATATCTTGATCGATGATTTGGATGAGGGGATTGAGTGCACCCTCAGCAAGTTTGCAGACGACACCAAGTAGGGAGGCTCTACGAAGAGATCTGGAGAGGCTGGATCGATGGGCTGAGGCCAATCATATGAGCTTCAACAAGGCCAAGTGCCGGGTCCTGCACTTCGGTCACAGCAACCCCGTGCCTGAGCAGTAAGTGTTTCTTATCGTCCTGCAGTATAAGGAAAAAGGGACCACCATTAGCTTGGAGAAGGGAGGAGTGTTACATTAATGTAACCCAACTCAATAGTTATGCTCTTTCTTGTGCATAAGCGAAGATAGGATAATTGTCTCAAGTGCAAGGAGCAGGGGAGGGAGGCTGCTGGAGGTCTGGGACCTCTGGTCGTGGTGACACCGTGTATTGCTGCTGGGGGAATGCTCTATTTGCTAATTGAGGGAGGTCCCAAAGAGCACAGGGATGTCAGGGAGGTGCTGCTGGGCTCTGCCTCCACCCAGGAGGCTCTTTAGCTAGGTAGGGGTGGGTGGCACTGGCTTTGCTCCCTGAGGAATGGCAAGAAGCCCACCTGCAGGAGGAATGGCTCGGCTGGTTTTTATTTTCTCCTCCTGGGCGGAGACCATCCCAACATCATAATTTTGCCAGGTTTTTCTGTGCAGAGTCTGATTTGGGGGCTTTATGCCAGTGGTGTTGGCATGAAGGTTCAATAATCCAAACAATGCAGCATGGCTAGGCGTAAATATCACCCAAGGCGATGTTTCATTTGCCATTAAACTGTTGCTTTGAAGTAAATGGTTACCAAGTCCTATAAACATTGGCACAGGGAGGACACCAGAGCTGAGGTGCCCTGGCTGTGAAAAGCTCTGTACTTCCAGGCACTAGGACTGTTGTGCAGGATGAAATCAATACATTTCTAGAAATGTAAATATTTTTGTTGGGCTAATGGAGGCTGGCCTTATAAACCATGAAGCATTTGAAGAAAGCGCTCAGCACTTCCTCCCCTCCGCTTTCAGTGAACGTGTAGGGCATTCGGCACATGCCAGGACCCGCCAGGCGTGGGGTGGTCCTAGCATGCTCCAGTGGCCTCTTTTTTCCCCTGTCACGTTCACTGCATGAGTCTGCTGGGACAGACTGCTTTTTGTTCTCAGTACTTGCTAAGGCTCCTCCACATTTTCAAAGAGGCCAGCTGTTATTTTCACATATCACTTATTTTGCCCTCCGGCTTGCACAGTTTCCCCAGAATTTACCCTTAATTCACCTTACTCCTCCTCTTCCCTAAATGTCAGTGAAGACTAAAGGAAATTTTTGTGATCAAATCATCAAATCAATAAGGCTGCAGCTGTACAGGGACATGGAAGATGCCTGTTCTCAGGCACTGAAAGTGCAGGTAGGCACTTCATTGCATCCACATCATTAAGTCCCCTTACCCTCTGAACAGGGTGGCTGCATCGAAACTGCTTATGGAGAACATGTTAACTCTCAAACTGTGTCAATATTTAGGCAAGCACTGGCTAATCCAGGTCAAAAGTGTGCCAGGGTGTGCTCTAACAATTTAGAAGTTTAATGAGTCAGTTCTAGTGCCCTCAGTAATTTACTAGTGTAGAAATGATCTAGAAATTTTCCATCAGCACTTGTAACCTCTGAATTGAATCTATGGGGCTTTTTGCACATTTCTTCTGTTCAGCTTTGGTACAACACCAAGATTCTGTATACGGTCTGCTGCTGTAGGAGAAAGGAACTAAAAAATGGGAAATTATTGAGAATAAAGCACTGAAGCGACTGAAAAGCAAGGGAGACTGACTTGTGAAGAGGAGGATAACTGTTAGCATTTGAGGAGTTTAAAGGCCAAAGGGGAAGAAGAATTATTTGCAGGGTCCAGCAGAGTTTCGCTAGGTGTAAAGAGATGAGAATGAGAAAGGGATCTTTAGCAAGAACAGAGGGAAGCATTTCATCAACACTGAGGCCTGCTGGACCGTGAAATAGTCTCCTGAAATAAATGGTGGCAGTCCTACAGCTCAGGTCATTTTAAATTAGACTGGCCAAAATACTTGAGCGGATTCTTTAGGGAACAACTCAATATTGAGTCCCAGGGATGGCCACGTCAACCTCGCAGGCAGCTCTGCCACTCATGATAATTAGGCTCCACCATGCTGCCATGAAAAGAGTGCTGTGTGACACTCACGCAGCACCACATCTCTCACTTACGGTGCTTGTCATGATATCGTGTTATTTATACATTACTCTGAGTTGAAAAGTCACTGTGAAGAGGCAGGCAGAGCCCTCATAAGTCAAAACTCTGGACTATTGAAGCTGATGAAAAATATAAAATAGCTTGCATTAAACCTTCTAAACTGCTAGCATCAGTGAGACATTTTACTGAAAATACCCCTCAGCAAGAACCCGAGTTGAAGGTGTTTATCTAGAGCAGTTACCAACAAGAAATTATCGTTTGGCTAATGACACATACCAGCTCCAAGTTTACAAAACGAAAAAAGTCTTCGCAGTCCAACATGGTTTTCTTTCCTTTTCGACAAGTCATGATCAGAGTGGATGCAGGGAGCCCTACCAGAATCCTTAGGCAAGGAAGAATAAAAACAAAACTGAGGTTACCATCAAGAAGAGAATCAGACTTCACTCTCAGGGCATATGCCTTTGATATTCAGGGGAGTTTGAGAGTATGTCAAACATGAGAGATCTCAAACATGTTGACAGAAACTGCACAAGGAATTTTTCCAGTTGCCCAGAAAAGAACCTGCATTCCAAGGAGATACACACACCGCTTTCAAAGATCCTATCAATGGCTCAAAAATGGAAACGCACACCTAGATCACAGCAGCAAATACAGTAATTTAACGATGGTTAACACAAGTGGTGGCATTAAGAGTGTTGCTGCCTGTAAACAGAGTCCATGAAGATGTGTGGTCTTTGAAATTCAGTCTACTGCCAAGGGCAACTCATAGGCCAAGACAGCACACTGAAACAGTTAATGCATGTGGGTACCAGGGAATAAATATCTCTTGCACAGTTGTTACCATGACATACGGTGTCATTTTCATTTGCTGTGGAATCAGAGGGGAGGCTACCCAACTGCAGAGGTACACACCGTAATTGCTTTGAACAGCAGTTTTGTTCAAGGTATTCCCAGTCCTTCAGACCCGCATTTACCTTCTGTGCAGCAGCAGCTCCTGCTGCCTCCATAACTGCTCACCCAAAGCAGAGCTATGTTTTCTGTCTTTCAGTCTTTCCTGAAGAATCTCAAACAGGAAGTGTCTCTGGGCATCCAAGCAGCCAGAAAGCAACTTTCGCCTACACCCCAGCTCCAGCACCATCTCCTAAACAGGGAGGTGGGGGAAAAACAGTGTTTGTCAGGGCTACACACTAGTTTGCATTCAAACGTTCTATATTTCTCTGAAGTAATAGAAAGAGATCAATACAAAAAATCTCTCTCAATTTCCATGCCTCTGCTCACATGTGAGAACCAAACATCAGCCCTACATACACCGAGGTATTAGGAAATACTTTGACTGGTCAAATTCAAGGATTGAACATACAGCTACGCATCAAAGTCTGGAATCACCTGTAGCTTGCAGAGAATATCAGGACTGACTGACATCTTCGACTGGCCACAGCTACCCAGGTCCAACCTGAAATTCAGAGACACACCAGGTAACCAACCCTGTTAGCCCAGGAGGATAACACAATTCAAATAAAGTCAAATGGCTTCAGATGAACATAAAGCTCTAACATTAATGTTCCTTAAATAAGCTATAGGTGAGACAGCAACCCTCCTCTAACCCTTCCTCCTTATTTTCCAGCTTCAGCCACTTCCT
>JANZYA010000969.1:0-10667 GCA_027575145.1 Gyps rueppelli | reverse complement strand
ATTCTTTTTCAGAAAAGAAAATGAACTTTTTGATTTGTAAACTTTTGCTCTATTTGGTCTCCACTCCTACATGAAACACTGGATGTTAAAGTTCTTCTCAAGCAGTACCTTTTTGCTCATAAGTAACCATGTTCAGGGAGGGCCACCGTTTGAAGTCTCAGGTAATAAAGTAACCAGAATTAAGCACTCAGTCCCAGTAAAGGCTTAAAACAAGAACCATTGTTTTAACCAATGTAAAACATTGTAAGTCAGTTGACATTGCTATTCCAGCCTATATTGGGTAAAGATCTAGCCCCAAAAGGTGATAAGGCTTTCTCCAGCCTCTGAGTTTAAACAGGACAATTTTGCACATTTCCTTTGAAGCAAGCTTTTACAAATACTTCTCTATGAATATGCTCAGGAAATATTCCCATGCCAGCAATCTCAGGCCCATTCGGAGCCCTAGTTATGACAGAGGAATAGCTGTATGCCACAGGTCTGAGTGCCTCCCAGCAGGTTTTTCAATATTTCAGCGAAAGGTTCAAACCATGGCTTCTATGATGGTATGTAACAAAACCTCAAATGAACTTGGTCTTTGCTGTAGCAACAGACCCTTAGCATTTACAGAGCAGTTCTCTAATCTCCAGAGCTATTCCTGCTCCTCAGGATTGCCTGTCCTTACACTTAGGACACGCACTTTCAGGGCCATCCTCTAAGTGCGTGATCGGCAGCAGGTCTCTGCACCTTGTGCCAAGCACTCACACAGCTGTTTTGCAATTCTCTTAAGGGCAAAGCTTTGTACCTGCCTGCAGATAGAAACAGGGGAAGAAACTTTTTTCAGCATACTTGTTTGATCAGAGTGCTCATTGCAAACAGGTGATGTGTTGCAGGGGCATCTTTTTCAGATAGGGAGAGAAAAGGAGGTTAATTTTTCTGGCTGCTGCTCTCAGAGATTCCTGAGAACATGAATTACAAAGAAGATCAAACATTTTGCATTCACTAAGTGATTTAAAAAACAAACAAAAATGAAAAACCAGAGATACTGAGGGTCTGAATCTGAATATGAGTGGGAGCAGAGAATAGGATGTAGCTGTCTTTTGCAGCAGAAGAGATGCTATCTTCTGGAATTTTTTCAGGTGAGCCACACCTTCTTTGAAGTAGAGGGCTCAAAACTCAGCAAGGGTTTTTTCAAGCCTGCTCCCATGTCTACCATCCAGTTTATTTATATACCAGAAGATGCTCAGATGGTTTTTTGGGGTCAGCTCTTTAAGGAGGACATCCTGAATATATCAACATCTTCCTTAGCTGGGCCCAGGTTCTCATACCTACTGCTGTTTGGACAGAGACAAGAACCACAGAGCTCAATCCACCAGCAGGGTCCCAGGATGATGATCTCCTGTGCAAACATTAGTTACTCACAATGCAATGTATAGTGTATATCTAGGCTACTGGAACTAGCATAGTATGGCTGAATAGAAGCTCTTGCCTCTGTGTTCAGTCCTTGCCTCAGCCATACACCCAGCTGAGAGCCAGCAAATTGTTTCCAGATTAATATACCTGCTGTGCTGGTGTTCAGCGCTCCCCTGAGGAACTTCTCTAGTTTAGTGGCACTTTTATCACTCCCCCTTCTGCATGCTGTGCACTCTCCGTGAACACTTCCAAACTCTCTCCTGGTGATGGTAGATCCTCCAGTTCCTACACCTCCTTCCAAACGCCAAGCATCTTCAGGACACAGGATTGCCACAAAACAAATTATAGGCTTTCGGCTTCACCTGCCTTGTGATTTTCTGCCTTTTCTTTGTAAGATTTTAGATTCACCAAAATATCCACACAGGCATCTTTTTTTCTCCAGAAATTTCATTCTGAAGCCTGCCCAGAAATTCTGAATGCTTCCCTAGGACCTCATTCAGACTTCTGTTTCTCTCTCAGCTTTTTCTCCTCGTTATCAATGTGGATGTCACCTGCAATTGCTCAGGACAAAGAAGATTTTGTTAGAGGTCTGCTTCATTCTAGAGAGGAGTTTCTAACTCATCGCAAACCAGGTTTACCCATTACACAATAGGCTGTGGCAAAGGACACCATACCCCATAACCAGTCCAGTGGCTAACACGTTCACAGGGAGCAGGCTTCATGCATCAGTCCTTCCCAACCACAACTAGCAAATGTTCTAACCACCGCAGTGACTAACAGGGTGAGGTCCTTTTGCTTTCTTGCCTATTGAGTGAGGATAAACATGTCCTGATCTCATAAGACTAAACCTTACAAGTGAGACATCCCCTTGTTTGTGTAATCCTGTCCAGGATTAGTCAGAACTTGGAGAGAGGGAATTATGAAGACTTACATAGGATCTGTCCTGCAGTTGTTATACATTTATTCATGGTGGCTACGTATAGACTCGTTCATATGCAGCCCCTAGTGCAGCATTTCTTGTTAGCCAGCTCTGTAGTTCCCTGTTCTGCGTGCTATTTTCCCTATTTTGAGGTTCTTTGTATTGTATAAGTGAGGGGATAGGTACTTAAATAGCCAGATAGCTGCATTCTCGCAGCTCAGGACACTTGAACGTACAATGACTTTTTAATTGGCCTGAACTGCATGTAACACAGCACATGTACAATGTCATGAAAAGGACTTTTTTTTAATATCTACAATCATAAACAGCTTTTGCTCCAGAAACAGTGTTGTGAAAGGGTTTAAGGCTTCTTTTGTGGTTGCCTTTTGGTTGGGGTTTTTTGGAGGGAGAGGTGTTGAAAGGGATTTCAAAAGAAAAGGCACGCTGGGGAGATAAACAGCTCTGTGTTTAAGAGCAGTGCAGGAAACGAATAGATGGCGTTGCTTGTGGGAAGCTCTTAGAAGTAATTAGTGATAAGAGTGAGGAAGGAGGAAATCTGGTTGGCAGCTGCTGCGCATTCAGCAGCACCTCTGACCTTGGCCTGTAGGTGCTTCAAAGCTGCTGGGGAAAGGCTTGCTGCCAGAGCTGCTGGATTTACCTGAATTCCCTTTGAAAGACTTAGTGAAATCTGCTGAAAACCTGCAGGGTGTAACTTCTAGTCATGTGTCTAAAAGCCCTGCATCCCTTATTCAGGCATTGCTTAATATGTGTGATATAAGTTGGTGATAGATTGAAGGACTCATGTTTGCACTTTTTAGATGCCTAAAAAGAGTATTACGAACAGTCTCCCATCAGTCTGCCGTAGGGTGGGAATTGTATCCTCCTTGCAAACACTTCCTTGCCCTGCCGTGGGACAACATGAGAGTTGGCAGGAGTGAGTTGTTGGCCAGAGTCCAGAGCCCAGGAGATTGGTTGGCAGGGAAGTGCATGGCGGGATTTAGTCTGACACAATTTATTTGGATAAAAGGGATAACTGATGGTGTATGGTGCATGTTTCACCTTGCTAAATATCTGAATTCTCTTGCCAGAGCTGTGAACTGATAACTTAATCCTTGATTGCTTCTTACAGCGCTGCAGGCCATAGTCTCTGGAAGAATGTTTTGTCAGCCAAAAATTATGTATAGCTTTACCAACCCCAGTTACAACGCCTTTTCCAGCTAGCTAACTTCTGAATTAATTTGGGGCCAGATGCTTTCACACAATCTACATTGTAGCTTCTGCAGTTGGTACCACTAGTCATACTTAGCTGCTAATGCCTGTTACTGATTCTTATTTTTTTTCCAGCATGAATAAATTACCAACACTAATGTACAAGCCCTTAAGCAACTGCCAGATTTGTTTTTGGAGGTGATGGGTGTTGGTACAAGTGTTTAATGAAAGAATTTTTTGTACACAAGAATAAATAAAGATCATTGGAACAAGCAGTAGGGAATAAAAGCTTATTCAAAATGACCTTCCCAATTAAATACTTTAGGATTATCTGATTCTCCAAATGAGAGCTTTCAGTTGGAACACAATGGGCATGAAAGAACTGCAGTGCTTTGAAATAGTTATGTGGTGTGTTGACTCAAGAATAGTTCACAAAATATTTCCTACACTTAAAAATGACCACAGTGATTTGCTGAGGTGGGAGGGAGAAGAATAGACAAAGCAGATGTGTAACCTCATCATGTGGACAAAAGATGAATTTAGGAAATTTAAAGGCACAGAGGAATGCTACAGTGCACCAGTAGCACTTCTTTAGGAAGAAATAGACTGACACAGGGAGTGCTCATCCACACATACTTGTGCCATGTTCTGCAGGGAAGAGAGCATTGGCACGTAGACTGACTATTCTGCAACTGTTTCGGCAATTAACAACTCAAAAACGTAAATGCATCTGGAAACATAGAGAGGAAAAGGACTGGGATGGGACAAGCAGCTAGCTGATACACACAGACACGGTCATCCGGTGGCTTTGCATCATCCACCAACTTGCTGATACTCCACTCAAATATTCTAGCCAGGAGCAACTTTATTTTATTAGGCAACTAGAGTCTAGATGCACGGGATCCATAGGTCCAACTCCTCATCTGTCAATACATTCCTTTGGCTGTATCCTCAGCTGCAATATCACAACAGACACATCACTTAAAAACCAAATGCAGTATACCATGAAGTATGGAAAAACTGGGTACAAGACATCAGAGAAAGAAAAAATCTACCAGATGATGGAGTGCATCCTCACCAAGGAGACCTTAGCACTGCTTTTACTCTAGAGCTTAACCCACCTATCTTCTAGCTTACTTCATATATTGCCCTTCTGTATATTCTGGAACCACAGATGGTACCATGAGCAAAACTACATTGAAAAGGTGGAGAGGAGAAATCAAAGCAACAAGAGATGTACCTGATGCTAAGAAGTCATTCACCAGCACCAAGAACTGCTCATCTGCCACTTGCGCGTCAGTCATCAAGAACACGGTGCCTATGTTCTTCACACCGGCTTTCAGGTACTGGTTTGCCAGGTCTGCCTGGAGGTTGAAAAGCAAGTGGACTTAGGGGTTGCATCTACATTCTGCAAAGCACAGGCTAGGTACCACACCTACCAGCAGGATATTTCAGAATCTTCACATTAACTGAGAACAAAGCAATTGCAATTAATTAGCATGAAACTGCACTTTGGCCACTCTCCATCTTCACGGCTGAGCCTTCCAGGTTATATGGGAAAGTCTATCACTATCATCATTGTAAGACATTACGAAGTAAGACTTGACATTATGCCCGGGTCTGTATAATACAAAAATGAGAAGAAAGCCCTGGCCAGCACCGCTAGACAAAGGGAAATGCCTGTGGCTGAAACATTTAGAGGTCAATGGATGTGGCTGAAGTGAAAGCTGGTGCATTAACCCAGTGGTATTATCACCAGCAGAATGTATAATGAGGCAAGCGAGAGTGGCTGGTCTGCGTGTGAGGATGGATAATGTCACACAGGTTCAGGCTATCTAGCTGGAGAGGGAAATTTGGCGACAGGGAAAAAAAAAAAGAAAAGCCAACCCCTGCCCTCACCTCCACAACATTGACTTATGATGATGGTTATTTGTCCGCAGGGTCTTGCTTTTGGTGTGGCAAGAGGCTATGGTGCTATTTCAGCTGGAAAATGCAGTAAAGTTGCACTATTCTTGTTTATCTTTGCATTGGCAGCTAAACATTTTTTCTGAAGTGTCATCATTCACTAGTTACTGAAGTCCTTCCACAGCAGTGTACATCCTTAATGGAAAGCATGAAATAGAGAGAGAAGCATACTATTTTTTCTGAGGGTTGAGACAGTTAAATAACAGATTTATGCTGTCCTAATCTCTTAATTTTAGCAGAAGTCACAAATTCAGGAAAGGAAAAAGGGAAGGGAGCCGCAGTTTGATAGTTTCTACATTAATTGAAAACATCAGTGTTTTATTTCACAATAAAGTAACAACCACAAAACAGCAAGCACACCCTCTCAGCTCATCTCTTTGGCAGTTACGTTGCATATCTGACTACAGCTCAATTTTTACCTGCTGTTACCCTCCATACTGCCTGTGTCAGCGTCATCATAACACGAAGCATAAGCATACCATTTATGTGTATCGACAAGCTAAGAGAAAAAAGCATGACCGTCTAATTTCACAAGTGAAGGAATGTACATAAGCAGCTCTTATTCGTCTCCCTCTCCCCTAAGGAAACTGCTGCACCTCTCACCTGGGCTCAGGGGTTGACTGTATAGGCAAAGGCTGTGCTCGGTGTGGTGGCTCTGCCAGCTCCCTGCAGCCCCTGTGCCAGCATCCTCCCTTCCATCCTCCCCTCTGTCCCTGCATCCCAGAGCGCAGGGGAGTCCATCCGGCACTGTAGTTAGTACAGGAATCCTTCAGTTTATTGGCTTTGAAATGTATACTGAGTTCAAGAGAATTTAAGGAAAAAGCTCCAAAGGAGCCATCAACAGCTAGGTGAAACTCTCTTTTCCTCTCTTTGACTGAAGCTTATAAAATGGGAAGGAGAGAAGGAACAGTTGGCTAAGAATGGTTACAGATAGAAAAAAACCCACAACCTAGCCCCATCACTTTAAGAATTGTCATGAACATTCTTGCGTCTTTTTTTCAGCCTCTGTCCTTTTCTCTTTTTTTTTTTTTTCCTTTTTTAAACAAAACCTGAAAAAGGAAGATCAGTTAGTAAACAAGAATTGTTAGAGAATGCAAGGCAAACAAACAATAGATAATTTGGAGATTAACCCTTAGGCTGACATCATAACATTCCTACCCTACTGAGTAGCATGCCACTTCACATGGGGTCCTATAGAAGTAAAATTGCTTGAGGAAGAAGGAACTAAAAAATTGAAAAACAATGTTTTGGCAGTCTATGGATTAATGACATATAGGGTATTACTAAGAATATAGAAATACTTTCTGCAAAGCATAAAAGATTACTGTGCTTCAAATGGGCACTGAAATGTATTTTGTTGAATTGAGACTTTATTCTGTAATATCACACTCCTGTCCATACTTATCATCCTTTCTCCCCTGCTAGAGGATGCTATTGATCTCTTTTGCACACTGTGTGGCAAATTGAAGTATATTTGAATGCCTAGATAAATGGCATTTATTTAAATGTCATTTAAATAACAAAATCAAACTAAAACTACTGATTGGTCACACTTAATCAATACTTCCTTTTTTTTAATTTACTCTTCTGGTACCTGTGATATGGCATTCTTTTTTGCTAGCTTTTTACGGAGCTCTTCTTGCAATGTTTTCTTATTCTCCCTTTTCTTTTGTTCATTTATGTTGATACTTTCCTTTCCCAGTATATTTTCTTACTCCTACGTTTCAACTACTATGTCCAAAGTTTACTTTCTAAATCTAAGTCCTTTCTCAGTGTTCTCTCATTTGCAACTTTCGTGCCTCTTTGTGGCTGCTCAGCCATTATTTCAAACAAAGCTGTTAGTTGAATAAGGTGTGAAAGAAAAGTGGAATGAAAAAAAATGGGAGCACACTCAACTGAACCTGTGAATCAAGAAGCGAAGCAGCGCTGCCAGGGCTGAGACCCAGCCCCATCCCTCCAACACCCTCCGAGGGGGCAAAAAACCCTCCTCTGGCTGCGGGGCTTTAGGGACACGCACACTGCATCTACTACACTCCTCCTCGCAAGCAGCAACTGAGGGCTGGAAGGCAGATGGCATCTGCACAGATCTAAAGCCCAGGGAGACCGTCCTCACGCTGCTGCGCCCTCCTTGCCTCTGAGCCAGAACACTCAGGATCTGGCCCTAGATGTCTGTGAGTGCAGCACATCCTTCCCCTGAAAGCTGGGGACAGTCCCCGCAGATTGTACATTGTCGGTGGAAGAGCCGGGTCGTCCTGTCACCGCTTCCCCACGTGCCCCCCACCCACGCGGCTGCGTCCCCGGGGCCGGCTGGGCTGGGGGTCTCCTGCCTCCCCCTTGGGAGGTAACAGGTAACCCAGCCACAGCCTGTCCTCCTCCTTGGGTGACAGGGACGGGTAGGCACCCGCCATCCCTCGCTGTTGCTATAGAGACAGAAGCTGCTTTTCACGCAGCGATGCTGGTTGTTTCTGAGCGGTACCTTTGGCATGGCAGGCAGCCGGGAGAGAGGGCCGAGGGATGCCATGCTGCTTGCCTTGCCGGGAGGGCCAGGTACGGCCGAGGCAATGCTCTGCTGGGCCTCTCCTGCTGCATCTGCGCCCAGATCCGCACTCACCTTGTGGGGGCTCTCCCCAAACCCTCCTTGCAGCGAGCGAGCGAGTGCTGGGGCTCCCCTGCTCTGGGCACTGACCCACTGGGGGAGTGGAGGGGTGCAGGCTTTGGGGGTGCCCAGGTGGAAGGTCCCAGGAGAAACCCTGTTTGGGAGTGAGCCCTGTCCTGCAAGCCCCAACTCACCCCGGTGAGTCACCGCAACTCACCTCTCCCTGCTCTCCTTCCAGAAATACTTGCTGTATCTTGCAGAAGCCAAACACAAATGCTTCCATAAATGTTTGCCTTGTGGTGCCGTATTCCTCTTGAGCCATGCCTACGAGAGTGTATGAAATTGAAATGCCTCAGGATGGTGAAGAGAAGAGTTTTCCCCTGTGCCTAAACACCAGTACAACGCGTGCTCTTGCTTCAAGGTGTGGATGAAAGAGTATCCTTCCCTACCAAATGCAAAGGCAAACTCTTGAGGACCCAGTCTGTTTGGAGAGACTCAGAGTGGAGAACTGTCCCTGTCTATTCCATTCCCAAGCTAGCTGGAGACACAAGGAAGAAGCACTGTAAATAGCATCCTTTTGGACAAGTTCTTCTGATCTCTCCATTTATGCTCACCTATCTTCTCATACTTCTTCTTTTCACTGGAAGGTTCATTTTGCCTGAATTTAGCTGTCAAAAAGGTGGAGCGACCTAGGCTGTGCTGTTCAGTAGGGTCCTCCAGTGACAGCCGCTTCATCCTACCTCTCCTCAATGCCTTTCTTACACTGTGTGTATGACAGTCCGGAGATACCTCCTGCTCTCTACTGGCTGTACAGAAAGCCCATGTAATTGCTTACACTACAGGCCCAACTTGCAATCACAGAATAGCTGCTTGGATCCCACTGTTCAGGTTTTGGGTTTTTTTTGAGCAACTCTGGCAGCTGGGATGAAAGGGAACAGCGGAGGAAGCGAGTTGGTCTTGCTCATCCTGCTTGGGAGAGCTATGGGGCTGATGCTTGCTCAAGCTTTATAGAGTTAAATGCACCGACTGCCTCGGGAGGGCTTGGGACTTTGCATGTTTCTGTTCCTGTGCTGAGGAAGGTGCTGCTGCTCGAATGCCTTCATTCCCTGCTACTAGCTCATCTTCTTCCATCTTTTTTTCCTTCTGGCTCAGTGTTTTGCCTGAAAGATTTCTCACTCTATGTGACTTTGTAGCTTGACATTTTTAGTCCTGAGGCTGGGAGGAGGAAGGAGGGCAAAGAAAAGGTAACACAACTGTTGCTGCTCTGGAAGCTATTTGAAACGTATCATCACTTTTTGATCTTCAGCAAAAAAAAAAGACCCTGTGAAAAAATATTTAATATTCTCAAATTGGAAACTTGTTTATCTTATAGCAGGGTTTATTCTTCGTTTGCCCTTCTCACTTACATGCAGAAGGCTGTATTCCTCTTCAGAGCTGGCTGCAAAAGACATTGTACTTTCAAAGCTATCTGACCAAGAAAATCGTTCAACTGTACAACACTCTTTTGAAACTTATTCTTCTGTGATGGTAAAATATTAACTTAATCCTTTAATTATAAGTTGAGCTGGAGATACAGTTACCTGATTTGAATCTGCAATATAACACATGTAAAATTCTAACAACTGCTTTTACTCGAGAACCTGTTGTCCAGTTTCAAAGAGCCAAGAGCAATCAGAAATCTGTTTTCATATCATTCTTTTTAGAAACAGTGTTCTGACATCATTATGACCTTTTAAATAGATGGTATATTATAATGACTGAATGAAAGAAAACATGCATATTATCTGTCTGAATAAAACACCTAAACCCTAGTGTAATCATCTTTTAGTCATCCTTGTGATTCTCCAGATGGTAATGTTTAAGCTTAAAAGTCTACCATAAGCTGTGACACTTTTATGATACCCCAAGGCTCATACCTGGGTGTGAAGCTGAGTGTGTTAATGGGAACACCAGAGAAAGGCTTGTGCATGATCTGTTACAGCTGAATCAGACTTTATGTAAGTTACCTATGATATGGCTCATTTTAAACCGAACCCAGAACGAAAATAATCTTTCAGATGTTTTCTTAATACCATGCTTGGTTCTTGTACAAATGCCAAATGTTTTAATGAGTTTCTTCAATTTTATGAGCCTTTTTACTTCTTATTCTGAAGCTTTGTTGAGACAAACCTCAGAACAATGAAGAAATCCCTAGTCTCAAATATCTTCATGTAAATTAAATGACTGGTGTTAAAGCTTTTGTAGCTATGGTTCCTATGAAGAATATTTTTTCCAAGATCTAATGGTGAAATAGAATCAGTAAGGCCTGTACTCCAAGGTCAGTGTAATATTAGAAGTGTAATATTGGAGGTATAATATCTAAGCATAACTATTGACAGCCTCTTATCTGAAACATGCCTGATGTCAGAATTCCACAGTGCTCTCCTATTTTTAGTTTGTCTGCCTACAATAAATAAATTAAAAGACATCATCAAAACCTGCCAGCATTGTATGTTTTTTTAGTTACTGATAACTACTAACTGTGGGTGTTCACCTATGAAATTTCATCTTTTGCCTGCAATGGGCATCTTTCAGAAGAGGGAGTTTTCT
>JANZYA010000895.1:0-10686 GCA_027575145.1 Gyps rueppelli | reverse complement strand
TAAAAGATATGGCAGTGCAGGGAGGGATTCAGCCCTGCGAGTCCAGACTGTCATGCAGACAAGCTATACTCATTTCTATTTAATTAATCTCTTGCCTGTGCCTTTCACTATGGAAATAATCTAAATAATGCATAGGGATGGGGTATTAGGTATCTTTCTACAGTTACAACATGATTAATTACAATGGCTAAGCCCCCAAACATTAAGTTGAATACTAATTTGGTGTCAGAACCCGGAACTGGGAAATTGCAGGGGCCACGTATTTTCTATCACACTTTTAAAGCCACAGGAGTGAAAGAGAATGACAGAACTTTGGCTGCTACTTATGGATGCCATTTGCATAGATTAAGATCTTGTAATTATATATGTACTTTTGAAAGAAAGAAGAGCATTTTAGATCCTCATCATTCAATACAATAGGCAGACCTGGGTTGTACACTCCTTTGAAAACCTCACTGTCCACCAGGAAATGCTTCATATGCACGCAACACCTTGCAACTGTTGTTGAATAATTGCAAATACTGTTCATGGAATGAAAAGGGCAAAGGTCTGTCTGGCTAAATCACTGGTTTATTAAAAGACATAATTATTCAGGGTGCAACTGTCATATGGCCATCTGATGCCACAGACAATGTTTATGTAAATGTTGCCATGACAATCTGATGCCATTAATATGCATTGATGTAAATTATCATTTATTTTCAGTTGATAGTGAGGCTTACGCGACAATATGAGAACAATGCTTAAATGACCAAACAACCGGTTGTCTTTAATTTTCATTTCCATGAATAGTCAGCACCGATGACTAACTGAATTATGCATTACCCATAGATGCTGAAGTGCTCCAGGCAGTTTCGGACACAATTTGCTTTGTATATGGATGCCCCATAGATCCCCCAAACCAGGCGTAAACGAGGTTTCACCGGTGAAAAAATACATTCTTCAAGAATGCCCCCAAAATTAGGTACTGACAGCGGGTGTTGGGTTTTGTGAGCCAGCATCAGAAATAGGTGGCAGCTGGAAAGATTTTTGAACATCTCAGCAGAGCCTAAACGTTGGAGGTAAGCAAAGGAAGAAGTAGATTAAGCCAAAAACCAGACACCTTGAAGCCCACGTCAGCACCCATACCCAGCACAGCCTCTCATCTGCCTCGGGACATTTAGGCCTGCTTGCTTAACAAACAGAAATAGAACA
The DNA here is from genome assembly GCA_027575145.1 of Gyps rueppelli. Classification (NCBI taxonomy): domain Eukaryota; kingdom Metazoa; phylum Chordata; class Aves; order Accipitriformes; family Accipitridae; genus Gyps; species Gyps rueppelli. The sequence continues at coordinate 9,492 of JANZYA010000895.1, read as the reverse complement.
TCTTTTCTACGTGATTACATTTTTGGCTTCTTCTGAAGCTTTTAAAATTATTACTACTACTACTACTGAAGTATTATTAGTACTTAATACCTACAAAGATTACAGTTCTATGTTCTGCAGGCAAGTTATGAAAAATACCTGTTGCAAAAGTTAGGCTTGCTAGGCAACTGACTGGAGAAAACAGGCAAATTTGACAAGAGGAGCAAAAGAAAGAGTGAGAAAATTATGTTGAGTTAAATAAAAAGCAATCACAATATTCTAGCCTTCTGTAATGCATTGCATGCTCTGTTACATTCTCCTTTTCCCCCTTTGTTTTCTTCAGTTAATCACCATGTTGTTTGTTCAGTTTTCTTTTTCATTTTTTTAATGCCTGAAGAGTAGCCTGAGAAATACTGGAAATAGTATAGAGGCTGAACATTTCTTTCTAGAAAAATAGCTGGTACTTCTGCAACACAAATTATAGAATGTAAGACTGGCAGCCTTATCCAAAGAAGCTGACCAGTGAAATGTTATAAAGACAAATCATTTTGAATGTTGTTCAGTTTGCAAAGTGGAGCTCATGTGCTGTTAGTTTGGCAAATTACTTTCTTCACCCATTTATCTATGAAAAAAACAGTGATACCTGTTTTGTGTTATGACTGCTCAGGACAAAACTGAGTAAGGTAGTAACAGTGTTGTTATGTTTATAGAATATATCCTACAAACAGTCAAAGAGTGGGTAACTTTAGATGGTTAGAATTTGAAACTTGTTTGTTTTAATGTGTGTAGGACCATTGTCAAAAACAACTATTCACATTTCAACCAATATTTTTTTTCTGAAAACTGGAGTTAAGATCTCTGGTGTGGAGGCTTACACAGAGAAAAACCTAAATAATAAAAAAAAAATCTTCTGAATGGAGACTGAACAGTACTGAACCATCACTGCTAAAGTCTGTTACAGCATAAATGTTACAGGGGATTCAAGCTACAATTACTCATTTTGTACAGTCACTTAATCCACTAATGGGGAGAAATGGGGCAACAGTTTAAGAAGGCAAGAGAACTGTCAGAGATTATTAAATCTACTGGGATGATTTGTTTTGGTAGACTCTCTTGACCCAAGTACGTGCTTCAGCTAATGCAACAGACTTAATGCCTCTGGTAATTAGAGCAAGAAGTGATGGGTCGTCATTAGGAACTGCAAATTAAGGGTTGTATTTCATCTGGAAGGCAGCATCTTCAATGCGGCTTATTTGTTGCCACTGCAGATCATCTGTGAATCACAAGTGGTACATTGGACTGACTCATTTGTGTGATTTAGTAGAGGCTTTTTAATACATGCTTACTGTTCCGTATGAGTAGTTTTTCTAAATAGTTGCCAAACAGAAAAAGCCACAATATTGGACTTCCCCATACAGTTAATACTACTGCTCTTATTTACACGATGTTGGTGATTGTTTTATTGTTGTGCAGTTCACAGTTCAGATGATTATTTTTTGATTGTAGGTTTGAAATATATTTGTCATATCTATGAAACTGAAGAGTGAAGAAAGGAAAGCCAGGCAAGCATGGAAAGCATCAGTAATTGGCAGCTTCAGAAGATACAAGAGCCAATCTAATACCATTCAAGATATATATTCACTTCAGTGAATTACAGTCAGTCTCTCCAAATCCCCACAGCCGCTGCAGACAGACAGAGCCTCCTCCATCCCCTCCCAGCCTAGGTACGGAGCTGTCACACCGCTCCCATCCAGCAGTGGTGTCTCATTAGTGGGTGTGTTGATTTCTAAATGCCTCTTTATTCATCCTATCAGGAATCTTGTGCAAGCAAATACTGAAGTACTAGGGAATATGCAAACAGGAATTAAGAGAGGCCCGTGCGTTACTACAAAATGTCCCTTCACTTCGGGGAAAAAGCAAATTTTCAGAGGAAGTTTGCTTGCTTGGGAAACTCTGAGCTTGGGGACTAACTGAATTAACACTGTTCTGTCCCCAGTAACGGTTAAAATACCTCGATGGTTTCCATATGCTCACTGGTGTTGTGCTAGAAAACGTGCTACTTTTATTTGATTCTAGCCAATATATATTTCAATTGGATGTTATTACTCACATCAGAAAGCTGCCCTCTACTAAGTATTTTATAGACACTTGACACATCTGCCAAATTCACAGCATCCAAATGTATTTTTAATGTTACAAATTGGGCTGTGGTCAGGACGCTGAGAATTTAATGCTTACTTAGCCAGTCATTCCAGCCAGTTATCTCAAGCTGGTACAGAATCGACATAGGTCAATTCAGTATGTGTAAGCTAAAGACAACAAACACATCATGAACAGACAAGCCTTCAGATCTTACCAGATTAAGTGGTTCATTTAGCTAGCAGGTAATTCTTTAATGAAAACAATAAGAGTGTAGCCAGAACAAGTTTCTAAAGGCCAAAAAGAAGAATGTATTTGGAAGCTGCTACCATAAAGTAGCAAGCTGGATTTGCCCCAGGATTAAATTACATGTTGCTGCTGCAGTCTTGGGTGACAGAGCAGCTCAGGCAAGCAGCTCCCTGATGTTGGGTTTGTTCCCTTATACTTGCAAAGACACAACATTCACCTTAGCGCTGCCCTGGTGCTTGTCCAAATAATGAAACTAGCTACTACATTTGCGGATTAATCCCTGAGCAAGGGATTCTGTAAATATTAGTCAGCCCTATAAAAACAGACCGACAAAAGAAGAAAGGAGGGGAGGTGCTTGGCAGGAAAAAAAAAATAATTTTAAGGGTTAAAAATACATCTTATGGGTTGGCAATGGCACAGAAGGAGACACACTGCAGATGATAGTGATCTAGTCTTCGTGCAGCAACATCAGTGGAGAAATTAAAATTGTTACATTATACTCTTAATAACTGTATTGTTGTAAGACCTGCAAGAGAGGGAGGGAGCCTGCACTTACAACTACACCGTATGTGTTCTGAAGCCTGGCAAGACAAGTCTGACAGGGCACAAAACATGAGTTCCAATGTTTAATATCCAAACATCCTCAGCAGAGTCCATGCCTTCTCTAAACACACTTGCTTCAGTACAACTGACTTTTTTTAGTCAAAGTTAATGGAAAAATTCTACTGAATGCAGAAGTGGAAAGAGAATCCTAAGAACACATTAGAATTCTAAAAATACTTTCCAAAAAAAAAATCTTTAAAATTTACTAAAAGTACAGGTCTCTAATGACCAAATTAAAGAAGTAAAAAATGTTTGACAATTTAAGCACTGATAGAACTTATTTTGTAGCCATTATACAGGGGTGATTCAGAAACAATTCTAATCACACAATATAATAGGAAAGAAATTATTTGCATTAATTTTTTAATCTATAAATCACATATTGAGCCATGAAGACAAAGCCAAGAAGATCAAAATAACACTGAAGGATGGGAGGTATGACCATTCATTATCTTACTTTCTTCTTTTTCCTCCTGGGGATTATACTTTGAATAAGTTTCAGTTAAATAAAGGTAAGGGTAGATTAAATGTATTTAACAATGCATGAAAAAAATATAATAATGGTACCTTTTGTGTCACTTAATACACAAAGTTATTAAAAATAGTTTTATATACTTGGTTTGTATCATAAAATCACAAATCCTGAACACAGTCAGGAATCGCCCTTTAATTAAAAACTGAAAAGAAGATTTTTATTTTTTTATGTGATGCAACTGTGTTAACTTGAATTTACAAATGTCAAGGACTAATTTTAAGGAAATTTTTTTATATTGTCTTTCTTACATCCTCTCTTAAAAGTTACATTTTCATTCAAACATGAATGATTTTGCTAGAACCACCACAGGTATAAATGAAAACTCAAAGTACAATATGAGAAGCTCAATTAGGAGACAATTTAAAATTACCTCTGTATAAACAAGATATATTTCCTATTTACTTTTCATTTATGTGCAAAGAAAGAAAATGAAGGACTGTTATTAAAGACTATTCCAAAATGTGATATTATCTTTGTCTCAGCAGGAATTGCAAGAATCAAAGAAAAACTTACATATTTTGACATAAAAAAGCTACTAATTGAAAAGTGTCCCACTGTTTCATCTATTTTGACTGCCTGTAATATACTAATCCACTTTTGTTTATAGATGAAAATAATCAGCAATTATATTAAGCCTTCCAAGCCACCCTGTTAGAATGATATGCAAGCTGCTCATAAATAACTCCTTTTCCACGTTTCCATCTGAGCCAGTCAGTATAGTTCCTGAAATTTATTTAAAGTAGATCAAGAAGACACAACATTTAGGTAACACAGATTTTGTCTCATATCACAGGTGAGGTATGAACATATTTCAGGGTCCACTGGCAAAGGCAGGGAGGAGTTAATCCCGATTCTCTTCAGGGAAATGGGGGTAAGGGGTTTATGCTGGCGGGCTGCTGATCCTCCATCCCTCTCATTCTTCCAGCCTCCCCTTTCCCGCCGGGCAGACTTCTGTCTCCTCACAGGATCATCCAGTTCCTGCTGCTTTCCTCTCATGACACGGTTTTAGCTCTCGTGTAGCTGCAGTTGAGGCCTTTCTGGCACCGGCAAGATTGGCGTAATCGCCCCGTGTATCTGCGGTAGTTGCCACCTACGTCTCTCTGCCTGCTGGTAGAAGCCAGAAAGATTTTTCATTTTCTTGCAATGCCATCTCCCTGATTTCTGTTTCGTGGCAGCCTACAGGTCCTTCTCCCCTACGCTGATGTGTTTTTCATGTGTATTTGTGCCTGTGGTTTTGCTTTCCTCCATTTTTACAAAATTTTGTCTTACCCGTTTTTGGCAATACACCGTAATTGCCTTGAATTTAAATTCCTCCCCCTCACACCTTCTGCACACCTCCTGAATTCATATCATCAACAGATTACATATGTGTCAAAACCTTAAGTCAACTTCATCGATTGGTTTGCTTTCTCTTCTTCATTACGCTATCAAAAAAGGAAAGATAAAATGTTATTTGCTCCCCATCAATCACCACTGACTGTTTTTTAATCATCTGGACGACGTCATGTGAGTGATTGTAGATTTCTTGCGTTGTGCTTTGCTGTGGTCTTGGGAAAAAAATATGAAGATTCACATGTGCTTGGCGAGCTCTATTTTGTAAAAGTCTTTAGATTACACTGGAATCTCAAATATGCATCATGCTTGCAAACAGAATGTGCAAAATTTAGTTCTGTCTTCAGGTTTTTGTGTGTAGTTAGATCTTCCAAAGGGCTTAAGTGAAGCGAGACAGAGTGTGCTCCTATTCAGGGTATATGTTAATGTCTGTGTACAGCTTTTTGGTGAAATTAAAAAAAACCCAAACAAACAAAAAAAATCCAATAAGAAAATAGGATTACATCTGGTATGGAGATGTTTCTTTTGCCATGGTATTGATGCAAGTTTTCAGTTTTTAATTGTGCATAAATGGCAGAACTTCTCTCTTCTGTTTTTTTCCCAATGTAACCAATTTAAATCTAAGTGTGGTTTCTACCATATGTTTGTTTCAACCATATTTGCAGTTAAAAAAAATATTTCCAAAACATGAGAGTTCAGGGAAAATACACAACCATGAATCTGTGTAGATACTAATTTTTGAGGGTGATGCCAGCAAAAGGAAAAAATTGATCTACATGGCTTGAAACTAAATGATACAGTTTACTTTAAGGAAGGAAAACTGCAGGACTTTTTCTCATCAGCCTTGTCAAAGAGTATGTATTGTGAATAAGGCTGAGACATCCATGTGTGCTTAGAAGGTGCTATGGTACCATAATAGAAGGTACTCTTGCAAATTTTAAAGAAGGGGAAATACACTCTGAAGTGATTGAGGTTAAAAGCTGTCATCATGAGAAGAATTTTAGTCTTGGGCATGTGTTTGAATTTTCGTTGTCTGTAAATTACTGATGCAATGCAGCAAGATGTGGATAACTAGTTTTTTAAACTGAGTTCCTAAGTTTAAAATACAAAGTGCTACTCTGGCACAAAACAGTAGTGCCTGTAAATAACGTGTTTGTATGATCAACTTGGTATCCAGAAAGAAGTTTTTCTGTGTCTCATCATTCAGGGAAAAGATGAATTTTCTGTTTGAGCTTACACTGGTTGTTATAAATGTTCTGCACAAATGCAAGAGCATGAGTAGAATAACATGGAAACACAACACGACAAAAGGAAAGCAGTAAGGAAAAAGGCACTATTCTCTTTCCTGACAAAAGAAAACGGATGACGAAATGTCAGGTATGTAGCTCTGCCCACAGCCTGTGCACCTACCTCAAGGTCTAACTTGCTGCGCTGCCTACTGCTTTTATTTGCACAAGTTTTCAGAAGTGTCATAGTGGCCAAACTTGATGGATTGCCTGCCTGAAGTAGCTGGAGGATCAGCTGAAGTGTTTATTTGGGCATATCGATTCCTACTTGTGTCCTAATATTCACTGGGTGCATCCTCCCCAGGTTGAGGAATAGTCATACAAGGCGACCTCTTTGTGGCACAGTCGCTCGTTTGATTTCAGCAGTTGCTCACATGCAACAAAGCCAACTGCGGCTCCTGGGGAATTCTGTTGACTTCAGTAGATTTACGCTGGTGTAAATCAGGAGCCAAGTGACAGAAGAAGCCCATATGTTCTCCTGGAGTGCTGATTACAGGGGAAAGGAGCTGGATCAGAAGAAAATGATTGCACCCAGATTGTTTTCAATGTGTTAATGACTAGCTTAAGGCAGCAAATAAAAACAGAATCAGAGGTGATTTATATTTATGCTGAAACCTAAGCAGGTCTGGCCTGAGGCATTTGCATTTGTCCCTGTCTAACACTGTGGCTGACTTCAGACCTCTTGAACTGCAAGGAACTGCTGAAAGAATGAGGTGAAAGCTGACTCGTACAAGACAGTGTCAAGACTCTTGAATACAACATAAAGGGGAGGAGGGGGTATATGTATCAGAAGAATGGGTCAGAGCCAGATAGAGAAACATCTCCCAGGCTACAGCACTTGCATTGCTGCACCAAATGCCAGAAGCGGTCTCGTGCCCTGGGTTTTGTCGGTTTGCACACCTGCCTTAACTGATGGGGGGTTTCAACAAAGCAGAAAAAACAGTAGCTGAAGGAATGAAAAATAAGCCATTGTATCAAATATCAGTAACAAGCTTGCAAAACCTGTGCGCTCTATCTTATTTGTATATTGCCTCATACGCTTTGAGGCGCAATCGGTAAAGCATGATTTCCCTCAGGTAGACTGAAAATATCTGAGACCTGGGCTTGCAATGCGAAGCACGGTCACACTGGGGTTCATATGGGAGGGTTTTCCTGTAGGAAAGAAGCAAGGGGCAAAGGGGAATTCTCTGCTGGCTAACATACCATCCCATGAAACACCTAAAAGTCCTAACGGGTTAAAGAGAAGATTTAGGTTTGGGCAAGCGGTACAGTCATAGAACAATTTCATAATTAACGAAGGGGCTCCTCCGTTTAACTCCACTGGCGGTGAGCTTTCGGTTCTCCGTGGTGTCGGGAGCAGCCAGGACTTTCCAAGGGGCGGCAGGCAGCAAGCCACATCTGTCAACAACGTGCTGCTACAGGCGAGCAGCATAAGCCAGATGTTTTTCATCCTTTAAACAGGCTATAGTAACATATGATTTCAAGTTTGCAAGATCTACACCTTAGGAACCCAGCTGCAGTTGTCATTCACTACATACATATTTCATTATAATATGAACTTTGGAAGGAAGGACGATATATCATATCAGAGCAAAAACAATGGTAAATGCAACAGAAAGAGTCTCCCATGAAAGAAGCGATATTCTATAGTTTGCTTCTAAAATATGATTTCTTTTAATCTTTCCCTCCTTTTCTCAGAAGCGAATAACACATACCTTCAGAGAAGAGGCTCATATTATGCACAGTCTGAATCATGCTTTTTCTCTCTCTCTGAATCAGCACAAAAATGTTTATTTGCTTATTTTTACAGGTGTCACACCCTTACAATGTTTCAGCTTATTTTAACATCTACGTACAGAAAAACTGTTACAGTGAGAAGCATGTCTGAAGACATAATGAGGAATTAGTGATCCTGAGGTATATGCTGACCCAACTAAGCCTCCCTAGCTAGTACCCATATGTTAGAAGCAAGGCAAAAGAAACACATGCAAACGCAATCACTTAAGCACCGAACATCCAGTTAGAGACCCGAATAGTGTATTACTGCAATGATTGAAACAAATTTTTGCAGTGGCTTTTTTTTCCGTTCTCCTCAGCTTTTTTTTCCAGAATACTCAGAAACTCTGCCCTGCCCCCTTCAGCCGAGTTGTCTTGATTCAATAGTTTATCTAATTAGGTCCTGGATTTTCGTTAAGTTTCTGTACATTTCCCCTATCATTTGTACCTCATTCTCTTTTTTTTTTTTTTCCCCAAGGTTAGTTTGTTTGCACATACAGGTCTCATATCCCAGAGTAAAATAAAAGTCACAACAAACAGCTCCATCCAGTGGTTCTCTTTGTGACTGTATTTCCCATGTTAGTGTTCATTTTGAGCAAATAATTCAGATGAATGCTTTGGAAAATATGTGTGAAGAATATGAACATCAATATGAAGTAAACAAACATCCCCCTGAAGTTTCATTTTTCTCCCATATCTGCGGGGTTTTTTTTCCTACAACACCAATTTTCCCTTCATAATTAGGAGAAGCAACTGCAAACTACTTGAAGCCCAATGATAAGAGGGTATTTTATTTTAAGCTGCATGGTATGGCAAATACTGTACACAGCCACAGAAGAGGCACTTCACAATATAGATTTTCTGCTTTTAACTTGGAAATTTAGCAGCAAAGGTATTTTAGCTTTACTTTGTTAATTTCTGAGTCTAAAGGAATTCTTTTTTTATTCTAAAGGAAAGCAATATCTACTTTGTTAGAAAAGAGTAGGCAGTATTTTTATTGCCATAGTCAATTAACGTGTGCCTGTGTAACCTTTTTCAGCTGCTATATTCTTCATATCTCTCTGCAGTAATGTTACCAATACAATTCAGAAAAAGCTTCAAAGCATCTTGGAAGTGTTAGAAAGGGAGACAGCTGGCATTGCTTAGAGACTAGTCTGAAATAACCAGATTAAAAAGGGGAATGAAATATACTCATCAGCTCTCTCTGCTGCTCACTCCTGTACAAGGACCATGAAATATCCAAGTGTGATGCCCAGGTTCTGGTAGGCCTTCATTCAACTCTGGTAGGAGCATGCCATTCTCTTTGAACAATTCTCCTGGAATGATTCCATCCTCTGACAATTATGGTGGCTCAGGTAATTGATATTTGCGTACACAATTTTTTGCCTCAAGTTGCAGCTTCGAAGTTGACCCAAGTAGAAACTAATTGTACGAGCCGATAGTGAATCTATTATATGAATAAATTAGTTATACTCTAGTGTATAATGCTTTACATTCGCAAGAAACACAATCCTAACTGGCGTCTCTATTATCATCTCAGAAAGGAGCCAGAGACTAAAACACTGTGCAGAGAACAACTCCCTACTGAATCCT
>JANZYA010000839.1:0-10702 GCA_027575145.1 Gyps rueppelli | reverse complement strand
ATGCTGACAAGGCGGGAAGACATTGTAAAGTGGTCTTGTGGTTTGCGGTGTGGGGGATAGATTTTCTGTGAACCCCACCAGGACTCTCCATCTATGAGCAGCAGGTGATCAGTCTCAGAGGAGAAGGGAGAATTCGCCTCCTCTCTTGATTCTCAGGTTTCCATACGACTGCAAAAATGTCCTCTGCCACAAAACTTCAGCAAGTCAGTCCTCAGCAGAGAAGCGTCCACCCTAACGTAAGAGAAGGTAGTGGGACACATGGAAGCTCTTTACAGTGGTAAGAAATGAGGGCCTTGATCAAGTAGAGGTGATTTCCAGCTAACCTTGATTAAAAGCATGAGATTTGAGACATTCTAGCAATATGAGGAAATATTCTTTGTAGTCTGGCTGTACCTTGTCTCATTGATAGGAAAAGCCTTCAGTCTCTAGACCTACCAATATGTCATATTTCATGAGCACAAAAACTAGAATTTGTGAAATGATAAACTTCTAAGGAAAAAAAAAAAAAGGAAAAAAAAAGAAAAAACCACACCCAAAATTCATCAGCATTGACGTTGGCTTTAAAACACACCACCTAGATTTAAATTTTATGTTAATACTGCTTTCACCTGTAGCATAAAGGTCTATTTTGTTTAGACCAACTCTTTCTCCCATTCCTCTTTCACACAATAAGGGTGCAGCACCAGCTGCAAAAAATGTATCTCCAAAAATGTAAAAAATCTGAAATAACTAATTGCTCAAGGAGGAAGACAGTCACCTATGTTATGGGCTATTGCCATTGCTTAAGTTGCTCAGAGTATCACAAAGACAGTATAGCATGAAAACCTGTGATGGAGAAGAGGAAACAGAGAAGGAGACAGGGGAAGAAAAATAAAACCTAGCTATTTTTACATGCTTCAGAAATTTTAATATTATGCCCATTTTTGTGCTGATAATTAGGAGACAAATGCAGGCGTATACTTCCAGCCCATGAGAGGGCAAAGAAGTCAGGAATATCAGGAATATCAGCATCAGTTTTCATCTGTGATCTTCAAACAAGTTTGATGCCTGTCACTTAGAACAAGAATACTGAATGCTGACCTGAATCCACTCAGGTTTTTTTCTTATCTTTTAATTCTTGTTCCTCTGAATTGTAAAGAAGAACCGAATCAGAGTCTTGTATCTCTGAATGTGGCATATTGTCAGGGACATCTGACAATATCCAAAACATAAAAATGGCCAAATGGACTCCAGTTAGCCAACTGAAGGATCATAGGGTCTGTTCATGAATCACATTTCTTTAATTGAACCTTTTTAGGAAGTGAAATACTGGGGTTTGAAACTCCCTGTGTTCCAGCATGCAAATGGTTTTTTTGTTTGTTGCTTTTTTCCAACTAGAAATACTTCCAAAATCATTCACAAAGGGATCAACCACAGTTTGGGCATATTGGAACAATACAAAATCAGTATAGGCAAAAGGCTAAAAGGATTGTCTGGAAGCTACATACGGTGAGGAACAGAAACAACTATAGTGCTGAGTTCAGGCTAGCAGAAAGGAGTCCAAAGATAGGTCTACGAAAGTGGTCTTATGCACACATCAGCAGAAGGGAATATAGCAGCAGTATAGGTGAGCAGGTGTAAAATAATGAAACAGATAATAAAAGGCCATAGGGAAGGGGAGGAAGAGCAGGTGAAAAAAGAAGTTCATTGACAGTGGTCATGCAAAGGCCTTGCATGATCACTTCATTGCTTTAGATAATGCTGGGGAGGGCGAGCAAAGCAGGTCATGAGTTCAGCAAGGTTTGCAAAAAAAAGGAGGAAATAGTATGAAAAGAAGTGGTGGTTTTTTTCAAGTCAAATGGTACACTGGAAGAAAGTGAAAAACCAGTCAAGAAACTTGTAATAGAAGACTTCTTCATCTGGGCTGAGTCAAATGTTGTCCTCCAGTCATTTCGTGGTGGAAGCCATGTGGACAGGATGTGGCTCTTAGTAACAATAGGAGTTCAGAAAGGAACAGTTTTGTCCATTTATTTTAGAACAATAAAGAAGAGCATAAAGGTCACAAACCAGTCATGGGAGTTGAACCTAAATAAACTGCAGCCTTATTAGTTCACTCTCGACCTTAAGGGATGCTTTCAGCATTCCTAGAAATGTTTTCTCTCTGGTTCTTGTCACTCACGCAGTCTTTCTCCAACACCTATTCTGAGGAAACAACTTGCTGCTTTTCATTTACACTATATGGACTGATAACACAAGCTTTACACCTCAGTATGCTTTCTTCTGCTACTCTTCCCTGACCTCTGCAAGCACTTCCTACACAAGAAGTCGTGGGAGGAATCTTTTGAGTTGAAAGCCTTCTATGAAGACTGCAGCTCCTTTTCAAGACATTTATAACTGGAGACCATTGCAAGAAGTGCTGTCTGAAGCTGCTTTTGTGGTGGTGGATGTAAACAGTCTGACCTGGGCATCATCTGAACTGGTAATAAGAGTGTAAAGAGCAGAAAATGGGGATAGTACATGTCACTTTGTTAAGCAGTACATTCCACATGGGGATGGAGAAGAATGAGGAGGAAGGAAGAACTGCCTGCAGGTAGAGTACTGGCTGCGCAAGAATTCTGGCTATAAATCACCGGAAGGAAACATGGAATGATAAAGTCCATCAGTACCTTCCTTCCAAAAATGTTTTCACTATGAATTTAGAAAAGAACTTTCTGTAACAGAAAATAGCCTCCATCCAGCCACTTCAGGTTTGAGTTCTTGCAAAAGTAAGTTTGTCTTTCAGGAACTTTGAAACAGTGCCCTTTCCTGAACTTCATGACAGGTAAGATACAAAAACAAAAATGCTTTTGATTTCCCAGTTATTAGCTTAGTAGTGTGCAGGCATTGCATCTATCTGATACTTCAAATTGCCTTTTCTTGCAGATGAAGATAAAATGGGACAAAGATTCTCTAGATAACTTTGATCAAGTGCTGAACCAGAAAATTACCAGTTACGCTGCTTTCCAAAGGGACTAACCGTTCTCAGGGTGGTGGTGTCATGACATCTCAGAGGGCTTGCATGACCAGAGAGGTGGCTGTTAGGTTGCAAGAGGATAATTACAGAAGTTTTCTTAGTTATGCTAACGTGACAGGGTTGTCAAGCATTGGAAATGAAAACCATACATGTGCAGCACACACAATCTTGAGAAGGGCACTATAGGACAACAGCATTGTCTGAAAAAACCACTACCAGCTAATTAGATTTCTTTAAAAGGATTGTAACCTCAGTGCCTTGAATACACCTTTCCTGCTGCTTAGTTTCTTAAATTCATTAATGATGCATTTTTGACAACTAAGAAACTTGCCCCATGGTGCATAACATTGTGGGATTGTTCTGCCCTGTGGAGAAAATGGTTGGTCCTCCCACCACCCTGAAGTCTCCTGCTCCTACCATGCTGTGTTGGCAGGGACTCATGTCCAGAGTAATCAGAAAATATTCTGCCTCTGGAGATGGACTGGCCCCTAGTGAGGGAAGCAAAAATGCAATTGGCACTGTATGATGTATAAAGATCTGGCAAGTTGACAGTTGGTGTCTTTTCCAAGGCCAGACATTTCCCTTCACTAACAGGACTCTCGTCACGCAGAAGGGCCTACGTTTTAAACAGCAAACCCAAGCTTTTGGTGCTGTCTTTTCCGAGATACTTTCAGCTACGTTTTCAGGAGTCTGCAGGGGCTATAGATGCATCATACCCCTGAAAATTCGGCATCAAAATTAACAAATAGTCTTGAAAATTCAGGCCTGTGAACGTTAAACCCTGAGCAGAGCAAGTACATGATGTAAAGGATAATGGTGGTTACTCTCATCCTCCCCACACTAGCTGGGAGGAGAGAGAAATACTGAAAAATATTCTAGAACAACAAAGCTCAAAATAAACTGAAAATGCAGGTTGGGTTTGTTCTTTCCATTAATTTCAGAGACAGGTACAAAACCGCATGCTACATGAGATCCCGTCAGCGCTCACAGGCACTGACAAGAGTTTGCAAAGCAAAGAGCTAGCATCCCCACGCCATCATAGCTGCTCCGTGATACAGCGGCTTACCCCCCCCCAGCCCTTGCTCGGACACCGTTCCCACCCCAGGGAGGCTATGGGCCAGGGAAGAGAGCTGCTCTGGCTACCCCTCCCCATGCACAGGGACAGGCCATGGAGAGCTATCCTAAAAAGGCCTGCATGCCGTGTTTACTGGTGGGGCAGGCTCAGCCTCCCTCTACTTTGCTGTCTCCACTGAGCCTTGCAGGCTGCTAGGTTAAACAAAAGCTGACAGGGTAAGTGGAGGATTGCTCCCGGAGCAATGTCTCGCCTGCATCGATCCCTCCCCCGGCCACTACAAAGAACTGTGTTTTCTACCAAAGTAAAAGTAATAAAGGTATACAGACTTGACAAGTTCCTTTCTTGTGTTCTTATCTACATTTATGAGCAGGGAACTTGTATAACACATTTCTAGGCCAAGCTAAAATTGTTTCTAGCTCATGTCACAAATATTTTTTATCAGATCTGAATATAACCAACAAATTCATTCCACTGAATCCTACATATCTCAGACCTTTGAACTTTACACCAAATAAGATATGATCATAAAAAATCCATAGCATAATTTTCACTCCTACGTTTTACCACTGAGATTTGCAGAGATGATGGCACTTTGTTTTGGGAGAGGAAAGCTAATATATGTCTAAAAGGCTATGAGATTATCCGGTCGCCTCCCGCCACTGGAGGCCACTCTGCTTCTATGGGGTGATCACAGGATCAGCAGCTTGGACTCCTGTCTACAGCCACTACAGCCACCTTCTGCCTCAGCCCCCATCTCGATGGCTGGCTGTGATTGATTCCCCAATGCTCTTGCTCTGAAAACAGCATCTGTAGAAACAGTCAATAACAACATGAGGAGAGAGGGAAGTTAGCAGAAGCAGAAAGGGAAAAAAAAAACCCAAAGAAGAGAGAAACCAAGGCACAATGGCTCAGACTGACAAATGCAGGAAATCTCATACCTATGCCTAAAAATGTCATTGTCATGCAAAAATCCCAAAGCATTTCCTATATTTAGAAAGTTTCTTGCCTTGGTTTGCTTTTCCAAGGCTCACTTTATTCACTCAGAGCTTCAAAGGATTAAAAAAGAAAAGCTCTCCTGGGAGCTGCTTATTGACATCATAACTAAAATATAATTACCCTCTGTGGAACAGCAGTGCTGGTTACAGTGTTGTTTGGCGCAAAGCCCCCACTAAGCCAATTTGCACTCAGAGGTCTTTTGAGGGAGGGGGTTGTGTTTTTTCCTTCCCCTTCGAGAAGGCTGTACATAAATAGATGGGACGTGCTGTAGGAATGAAGGCAAAAGCATATACCACAATTTTTTTAAAACCTGGCAACCAAAAAGCCTTAAAAGAGAAATCCAGAAGTTCCTAGAAGCATGTGTCCTTATTTCTTCCCAGTCCTCACCATGTAATTTAAATGCCATTTTGCCATTTTGAAAACTATGCACTAGAGTTTGCACTAGAGTTTTGAATATTTTTGAAGTAGTAGTAGTCACGAGGGCTCTCATTCAGAGCATGGTGGGAAAAATCCAATTCCTCCCTTGCCTGACACGATTTTGAAATCTCTCTTATCCCTAGCCATTGGGCTGGACGATCTTGAATGCGAAAAGTCCCTCTCCGAGGGACTAAACCCCACGTACCTCACCACATAGGATGCGTATGCTAACCTAGAAATTACTGTCATTCTTTCCTTCTTAAAGATTTCTGGAATATTTTGTATAATGTTACAGTATTCTTCTAGCTTTCTGTCTATTGTGCTACCTAAGACTCGGATTGAAATCTGCCTTCCTCATAGTATAAAGTAGGAGCTGAACCAATCCTTGTAACAAAAGCTTCACAGAGGTGTCTCATAATGGAGACAGTACAGTTTCTTGTCTGCCAGGAGCCTGCTCTATCCTATGAATTCATCCTAAAGCTGCATACATGAATCCTATGAACTTTGTTTTCCTTGTTCTGTTCACCTCATTTATCTGTTTGCACGCAAGTATGCTGTATTGTGAACATTTCAATTTAAGCAGCTAGGGTCTCATTACTTTGTTTAAATGCAACAGGGCAAAGATGCCTGTAAACTGATACAGTAAGAGAAATCTGGAATAGTCTTGCATTTTACACAGAAATTAGAAAAATAGCGCTTAGCCAGATATCATTAACATGTCCTAATACTCTTTTCTCTCTTTTCATATACAGTCTGCAAGTTCAATAAAACACCAACGATATAGTGTATTTTAAGTGGGATAAATACTCTGCTAGGTATTTGTTTCACTGCCAAATATATACACATGCAGTAACACAATCCATTACTACTGTATAGTGGCATAATCTGGTAAAAACAAACCTTGCAGTAATCCTGTTCCAACATCTCAGGAACACCCAGAAGAAAGCCTTAATATCAGCAGAGAGATAAAAGCAAATTCTATGTATTTAGCTAAAATTCCAGTGCAAAGGTAAAAAACATGATTGAATAATAAATTGTAGGTATTTTTGAAAGTAGATTTAACAGTTTTGCTGTATTTATTCTTTTCTGATAACACATTAAGAAACACCCAAATAAGACTATGATATATTGTCATTTTATTCACAGGCACGTCCTGACTAACACCATAGGCCTTCCCTCTTAAGAACTGTCAAAACGACATCAAATATCTAATGTAAAATTACTCACATAAAGTGCTGTAGCCTTCTGTATTTGGTTCAGGACATAACATTCTTGCAGATATAAAACATGCTTGCAAACTGAAAGGGTGTATTTTAGCTAAGGCAGCAAGCAAACAATCCTCAAAGTATCTGCTTTCAAAGTTCAAATCTGTGTAGTTCCAGAGCTATAAAGCTGACTGATTATTCATCATTACAGAAGGATGCTAGTTCTATCAGCATCAAGTACAGCATGTGTTACAAAACAAGCAAGGCCTACCTATTTCTCAAGTATGCTTTAACACTACTAACATGAATTGCAGTAAGTTTTATTGAAGATCTTCTGTCAATGTTTCTTTTTTAAAGTTTATTTCATCTTTGTAAGCCTTATTGATTTTTACAGCTGCTGCTGGTCTAACCCCAGGAATTGAATAATAGGCTGCAGCTCCCGCAACACCACCTCCTACTCCAAAGTTTCACATCTTCTATATTTTGAATAGCTAAATAGGCTCATTAACTATTTGTGTTTCTGGAGCCTTGCAACATATTTACTACAAACAAAAATAAGTACTTGTGTCAAGCAATCTAAGTAATTATGTACATTAATTATACACACATATATATTTATATACACAGGAAGGAGGAAATGGTGTATTAGCTGTATGTTAAAGCGCTGTTCTTACGTACTAGAGCCTGAGCCTCAAACTCAAATTTGTCTCTAAGATGTGGGGAAAGGCCCAGCTCTGGACCTGAGGTTGTCCTTCATCCTTCTTTTTTCAATGTTCCTATTCTGTTCATTTTTATCTTCCTCCTAGTTCTCCTCTTACTTATCTGCTGATATTTTTTTCTGTAGCATCTTATTCTTTCACTATTTCATATTGCCAACACTAGAACACCTATTTCTAAAAGTCAGAGGTGACAATTTCTTTCTCCAAAAAGTATTGCATCTAACATAGGAGGAATGCTGTATTAGAACTGAGTTTTCTGGACAAAATTCACTAGATGGAGAAGTAGAATCTCTTGTTTTGGTGCCAGCAGCGACGTTTTGATTACACTTGTTACGTGCAAATAAAGCCCAGAGCACAGCATCCACAGGTCGTGCATCACGGACGGGGGTCAGGTTCACAAAGTGAAGCCACTTCTTGAACTAAGTGGGCTCCATACTGCACTTGGATGCAAAGAAATGTTTGCAGTGTGACCCGCTGTCCCTTCCATTGCTGTAACCACCCCCACAGGGCATTTGCCACCATCCATGAGTCAGTATAGAGATAGAGCACTGGCCACTTTTCTCTTTCAGCAATGTCTAACGCTAGCTGGATGGCTTTCACCTCTGCAAACTGACTCGATAATTAAGCTTCTGGGTGTAATGTTTATTATGTTTAAATCACAGCTCAAGTTATAAAGATACTGATGAAGAAAACACAATTTACAAAAGATGTAAATGATGAATATTTAACACTAATTATAGAATACAAATACACATTAAGGCAACATTTAATTTACAGTTCCAATCTCTTTTTTAATTATTTGTGGCCAGAAAATTATATGTTAAGAAACAGATTATGGAAACACCTCAGGTTGCCTAATTTTTAACTTTTTAGAAATGGACCTGGTTTAGATACATATTTTCTAAGAGACGCTCAACATAAACTTACCTGATACTGTACTATCACAAACAGATAAACTTCAACTATATGAGGAACTACAAGTTTAAAAATAACAAATAAGTTACATGATTACATACCTTAAGAACATCTCCTTGGGCTAAGTGAAATGTTCTGGCAGAAATATTGATTCCTTTCCCTGCTACTGTTATTTGTCCAGGTCTGCTCAATGAGGCTCACCAGTGAAGCTGAGAGTCCTGAGATGGAATATAAGATTTGTGCCAACAGGCTAGGGGCTTGAATAAAACATTTAAACATTTGTGCATTAACACTTTATGGTGAAAAGAGAATCTTGTGCTTTCACTCAGTGCATTTCAGCCTTCAATTAATGTGAAAGCACTACAATGCCTATGCAACTTCTCTTGCCTAGTGGTGCACCATTTATCATTGCAGTTTTACATTGACCTTGACACCCACTTCATTAGAATAAAGATTGTCTACCATTTAGGTTACATTGTTCCTCTGCACAGAGACCCCATGCAAATTTCTGTTCAGATAGAAGAGCTGTGAGCCTGTCAGAGGTCATCTGCATTAAATGATTGCAGCTATTTTCCAACTGCTTCTTTTCATTCTACTCAATTCAGGCTAGGTCATTGCTGTCCTCTCGCTTGTGCCACACCAGGAGCAAGACACTCTGGCAGATGCCGAGGAACGATGCGACTTGTTGATTAAATCCAAGATTCAGCTGGAGGCCAAAGTCAAAGAACTGACGGAGCGGGTTGAGGATGAGGAAGAGATGAATTCTGAGCTGACTTCTAAGAAAAGAAAATTGGAAGATGAGTGCTCTGAGCTCAAGAAGGATATTGATGATCTTGAAATAACACTTGCAAAAGTAGAGAAAGAGAAGCATGCTACTGAAAACAAGGTACCCTTAATTTGATACTCAGTGCTATCTCAGTGCCATAGGTACATCCTGGTAGATCAGATGCACCAGCCAGAGCTCCCACCGCACCTCATGCCTACCAGGTTTTCACATTTCTGCACAGAGGTACCCACAGTTGGTATCAGCAATAGCAATTTCACATAGTGTAGAGGAGGAAATAGACAGTGGAGATAAAAAAAACGGACATTATTTTCCCTCCAAAGCAGACAGGCTGGTATTAGGCTTTGTAGCTAATAGCACTCAAGAAAAAGAAAAAGTAGATAAATTGTGAACTGGCTATCCATGAAATGTGAATCATTAAAAAATATTCACTGTTCTTGCGATGGCACGTTTTAATCACAGCACATTCTTTGTCTGCACTTGACTCTTCAGTAAGACTATTTTACTGCACTCATGCTATTTTTTCAAACATTAAAAAAAGTCTAATTCAGTACCTTAAAGCTTCTGTTAATGGGATTCTAGAGGTCAAAACCAACTTCCAAATAAACATTTGCTGGATCTTATTTATTTCCACCAGATTTTATACTAAATAAATTTGTACATATCCACTACTGTTTAACATCCAAAAACCAAAATTATCTCCACACTTAGACCTATGAAACCATTATACCTGTAGTTCCACTGAAAAAAGCATATTTAAACCTCTGCAACCACACATAATTTTCCTTGCAGGCAAGGAGCAATCAGCTAGAATTAAGCAAATATACTATACCCATAGCAACCCAATTTTTGGATTTCCACTAATTCCAGTGATGTTTAATCATGTGTGTTTCCCAAATATCTTTAAACTAAGGATTTGAATATCTCTTCCTGAATATACCTAGCTCAGTCCTGTACAAAGAAAGTAATCTTCATGAAAAAGGATACAAATGCTTTAGCTTAATAGCAGACATACACAATCATTTGAAATTCTGTCTAATTAAAGTGTTAACTTTCTATAGAGACTCTGATGTTTGCTCAGAAGAGAGGTAAAGCCGTGATGTTTGCAGATATCATTTCAGTTGTATTGCTTCCAGGGAGTATTTTATTTGTACAAACCTAGAATCCTTCTCTACTCCATGTAAAAAATAGATTAGTCCCATGATAGCCTTGAAAGCCATATCACTCACAAGAAAATTAATAATGCATTACAAAGTATATAAATTTTAAAAATTAGAGGAAGTAGGTTGTAATGGTCCAAAGACCACTGTCCATCCCTGTTCACATCCAGCTTTCACAGAGAGTTTAACATCTTCCCCTCTGACAGTGCAAAAAGGTATAAGCTCAATTATTTTTCTGACAACTTCCCATTAAGTCCCTGGTGTCCCCAGCTGTCCTACAGATGCAGCAGAGCGGAGCTACAAGTCCAAGACAAAAGCTCAAAGCGGCTGAGGAGAGGGGGAACACAGCGTCCAGGCAGCTGCTCCGTGGCAGCTGTGGTCCCCAGTGTGACCGCCTAATTCAGAAGATGCTCCCAAATGCTCCAGCACACCTCACACA
>JANZYA010000726.1:0-10767 GCA_027575145.1 Gyps rueppelli | reverse complement strand
AAAGGAGGAGCTCGGCAAGGCGCTGGCTGCTCCTCTCATTCACCTGCAAGCAGGGCTGAGCTCACCCACAGCTAGCAAGCTCACCCCAGCATAGCTGGTTTAAGCAGGAGAAAAGTATCTCTCTTTCCCTGCCCCAAAACATCACTAGCAAGCAAATAAATGCCAGACTAAAGCACAGGTCCTGGAGCTGACGCTCCCGTCGCACTCAGGATCAGGTATCTCCGGTCACACCAGTCACCCCTTAACGAACCCATGAGGGTTTGGCCTTTGTTTTATTGGGTGAAAACCAAGGTGCTTGTAATACTCTGTTGCCTGATGTTAGGTACCATCAGGACACTCTTTTGCTGTTCTAGGATAGAATGTTTCCCATCCAATTCCTGGAAAATCCCATGCTGAGGCTTTTAAAATCCCGTGTGTTGGCATGTCAGGGAAGTGGAGAGGGAAAGAGAAGCTCGGTCAGGTGGGAAAATCATCTTGCGGGGGTGGTGTGTCTGGTTACATCCCATAGGAAAGGTGCAGCAGCTTTTCCCTTAAAAATGTTTGAATTACCATTGACAGAGAGTGTTTGCTAAAACGTGAAGTTATTGGCATCTTTTGCATAGGATAAGGCTCACAAAGGAATGCAATTTCTTATATTTACTGAGCTTCTTCATTCTAAGTGTTTCTTAAATCAAGAACCTTAAATATCAGTAACTTCACAATAAAGCTGACTTCTCCAACACATTTACTCTTCCTAATTTTTTTCCCAAAAGAAAATTACTTACCAACACAGATCAAGTGAATTAGAGCCCATAAATAACCGTTTGGATCAAACTGCAATAAAGAACATCTACATAAATAAAAGCATGTTCATGTAAACATACATATCACTATTTCCCTGAAGTTAGCTTCACAAAGCAAGTACAGCGAGTGGGAGCTATGCTACAAAGAAAGAGAAGACAGCTAAAGAAGACTAGGAAGACCGAAGTTTTTCCTGTCCCACTTAGAGACCTGGCTCTCAGCTAGTCTTGGCGAGAATAGCTCTATTTCTTTCAGACATGTACACCATTTAAAACAATCTGAGCATATGCACCCCAGTCTGTTTAGTCTTGTATTGGCAGTCAGGGAGGGGCAAGAGCGTCAGAGGAACATCACTAAGGTTTTTGTATTGTCTCCTTTCCCCTCTCAGCCCCAGCAGCAGCTAAGCAGTCTCTCTCCCCAAGGCTCCAACTAACCACAGAGTATCCAAAAGAGTGCTTTAAACAGACATCGTAGCCTAGTAGAGAAAGACATTATTTGCCTGTCCTTTATTGAAAATTTCAAGAAAACCAAATGTTGCTGTCCCTAGGGACTTCAGCAAGGAAACTAAGTGACAGGCAAGATAAATGCTTCCTACTGCCAGTGACATACCCAACACAGAAATATAGAGAATATTTTCATAACTTTATGCTTTAAATGCCTTTATTAGAAGAACAAGATTTATGCTTCTGGCTTGCCATGTAGGAATTCAAAAGCGACATTACCTACAATTGCCTTAGTTCTTGGACTGGCTAAATCAGACAAGAGGGGAAGGCCAGGTGACATTACAAACTTATCTTGCTGTGCAGACGTCATTGTTAATTCTCTCTGTAGCTCTAATTCTCACACAAAAAGCCAGGCACACACATAAACATGTATCTATTTGCTGTTAAGCTAATTTTGTTAAAAAAACATCAATAGTTGGTCAGCTGAAAAATGTGTGCAATGTTGAAAGGCTTTTGAAAACATACATGTCTGACTTGACCTTATGACCATTTTCTCCTTCAGGCAAACCAATATTATAACCAGAACAACACGAGAGGATGAACATTGTTGGGGAGTTGCTCACTGTGCCTGTCATACCCCGTTAATGCAACTTTGATTTGCCTTTGTTCTGACAGTAGCAAACAGCTGCTTGTAAATGAGCCACAGTCCCTGGGCTGCCTCCCATTATTCCACACTTTTGTTTGACAAGGTCACTTGCTGTGGGGATTTTGGGGAGAAAGAGTGTGCAGCCTATAGAATTAGAGTTAAACCACAGGCAACCCAGCTTGAATGCTCTTATTATATTTTTTTTCATAGCACCAGCACAGCAAGAATAACAAAGAGAAAATCTTTTCCTCTGTGAGCAAGTCAAACTTTTCTTTTTCCCAGTGTTGATTTCATAATCCCAAAACTATCTTATAAAAAGCAAGTCATGTTTCCATAAATCCCTTTTCATTTAAATCTTAACAGAATTTATATGAAAGACGTATTTAATTACAGAACAGGATTAACAAAAACAGATTAATATTGTTTTGTTCAGCCGCTGCTACAATTCATCAGGAGACAATACCCAGCTATAGCTAACAGCAACTCCGACAAACGCTGCAAAAGCACGAAGAAACAATCTGAAAGATTTATGCCAGTTTCCACAGGAAATTGATTTATTTTTGATAGGAACCAAGACAGACAAGTGTTCTGGAAAGAAAAGCATCTCATAAGCAAATGACTGCTATGATAGCTGCCCATTTAAGGACAAGCAGACATTTCTTTGACTTGGAAGTTTTATAGTGTTTAATTAAACTGTAAAATCAGTTTACAAAGATGTTAGGATAGCATCTGGTGCTATCAAAGCATCCCCAAACCTTCACCTTCCATTTTGACCTATGATCTTAAAGACAGTGAAAGCTTTCATTTAGGATAGCCTGTTTCTTTGTGACAACTGTTGCTTTTGAAGCCACACATAAACAAGGAATAGGTGGCAAATATTCAAAGGGATGGCTGATACTATGGGAGGAGACAGCCAGTGGCAGTCTGCAACCACAGATGAATCACAGTAGAGTGCTTTCAAAAATTACAAGTGAAGAAAGAAGAGGTGCTAACTTTAAAAGTGTCTTTCAGGCTCTTCAAGGAGGATCACTGAAAACAATGAATGAAAATCAGTCCAAAAACCTCCCTTAGCAGCCAACTGAGCTATTCCGAAGGGACAGTCACGATTGTTCAGATTTTTATCTCATCGGCCCAAAAAAGTGACTGAGCCCTTCCTGCTTTTAATCGGTTGCTTCCTAGTTTTTTTGTTAGGCCACTGGAAGAAATAATCTCTTCATCACAAAGCTTAAGTGAAAAACTATGACAGTAACAAAGGCACCACTCCTTACACTTTTACTACTATATTTTAAAACTCAAGACCTCCAATTTTATTGTCATTTAATAGTAACAAAAGTATGCTTTCATTTGAGTAAGACCCCCTGAATTTTCCTATGATGGTATGAGACCGTAGGTAATATATTTTCTGCACTACTATTAGAATTTACCACCTCGTGATATCAGAGAAAATTATGGGATTGCACAATTAAGTTTTACTTCACATTCAGGCATTGTTCTGCTGTTTATCAACCCTGGTAAGAAAATAAAGTTGATCCAAGTCTGAACACATAATTTATCAACAACTAGAAGCAGCATGCTTCCTATAAATGAAAATGTTTGTTCAGTGGTTTTGTTTTTAAGCATCTCCTACTCTAGCAATTAATCCTCTCTCCAGCTTTGTCAAAACCACAGTGGATATCATGGTTTCATCAAGGCTTCCTTCAAGATTTCTTTCCCTGCAATTATTTAACATTAGTTTGTGCATCATCTTCAGGTCCTACTTATTTAAGTAGGAATTGTGGTTTCCCAATGAAGTCAAAACTAAAAGTGTATATGTATACATATATTTACATACTGTTTATATATCTGACATTCTTTAAAACTCCAGGATGTTAAAAACCAGGATTTGTGACTGAACTAAAGAAAAGAAAGGCACCTTTTAAAATTTATTATTATGAAAATGAAGTACCCCTTTTTGATTAAGCACAATAATTTACAAAACCTAGGTGTGCAAGAGGTGAGCAACCTGCAGTTTTCTTGTACACTGCCTGTCAACTGTTAAACTGTATACAAATTTGCAGCTGCCAAGTGTCAGGTCATTGTTTTTCCTCCCCACTAGGCAAGAGCTGCTCTGCTCACTCTTCAGAAATCTTCCTCTCCAGATGACATTAGGAGTGTAACAAGAGACTTTATTACTGATGAAATAAAGTCTTGGACTACTCCAAGAAAATGACCAAAAAATAAACTTATAGTAGAAAGGTACAAATGAAGCACAGAAGATAATGGTGGGAGCAAATGTGGTACTTACCTGGAGTCCTATCATAGATCTTAAAGGTCTTTTCCAACCTAAATGATTCTATGATTCTGTGATTCTGATTCTAGGTTTTTATGATTTGTTTAATTAACAGCCAGTTCTTCTGCAATGGAAATGAACACGACAGTTTAAAAAATAATAAAGCCTATACTTCTATATTATTAAATATATTGATAGAACTCCACCCTTTTACCAAAAATTTCCAAGACTTGAATGCTTAAAGCAGTAGTAACACTGAGGCAAGTTTATCACATGGAACACGGATTATGAGTCTCTAGGTAGTTGTGCAAAATTGTCTATCATTCTTTAATTCATAATGGATCACAAAAGTGTGTTCACTCTTAAAAACAAAAACAAAGTCAAAACAACGTTCATTCTGAAAAAAGGGAAAAGAAAAAAGAAAAAGAAAAAAAAAGTCAGAAATCCGCAGCAAACATCTGTGTGACCGTGGTCCCAGCTTCAGGCCAGCTCCCACTCCCAAGAGTTAGCCTCAGGGATTTTCATAGTTAAACATGCAGATGTGGCCTTTCACCCACGCAGAAACACACAGCGTGGAGGGATGGCTGCTCCTTTTCTGCCGGCCAAGGCTCTGCCACCTCCTCTGAAAAGACAGTCTCCTCCTGGTCCTTTGCTTCTCTGGTATCCCACATGTTGCACTCTTGTAGGCTTACTCTTGAATCTCATGCTTTTGCCAGGCAGTGGAACCGACCTCAGCAAAAAGTTTTAACCAGGTTAATATGAATTCAGTTTTGACCCCCAGCACCTTGAGGAGACTGCGTAATGTTCTGCTGGTGCAGGGGGACTGTTCCAGTCTCATAATATGTATGTAAATGGAGCTTCATTGAAGGTTTTGAGTGTATATGAACTGTGCATGATCAGAGCTCAGAGAAGCAGGTTATACATTTCTCTGGTTCTCTGCTGTTGAGACTGGACAAATGGGAAATCCCGGGATTAAAGAGCACTACAAATTACATTTACAGAAATACTCTACTGGAGGTATTTGAGAAGATAAATTTGAGAATCTCATACAGTTGGTGGACACAAGCTGAGGAAATATTTCTTCTCTTCCAGCCCTTCACCTCCCTTCCTTCAAGAAATACCTGCACTTAAATTTGACTGGATGTAGATATATGGTATGTTAGGAACACGAAAAATTGCACTAAAATTTACATATCCTTGACAGCTAAATGACACTGTACATGCAATTACGCTTTTGTGATTACGGTTTCTTTGAAGTGGGAAGGGAACACTAGGGCTGAGGCTTATTTTATCTCCACTATGGAAGTTTAGTGGAATATGTTTTTTATAAACTTTCTTTCTCAGTCCAGGACTTAGAAATAGTTCTTTCAAAAGTGTGTCCTAAGAGAGCTTGCCACCTTTTTGCTCTAGTAACATACAGTGTCTTATCAGTAGGTCTTTATTTAGAGTGGCACGGACTTTCAAATACATTGTCTGGTTCTGGAACCTTAGAACAAGAGAAAAAAACTACTTGCCCCCTTTTTCTGGGTCAAATCCAGTTTTATTTTTTCCTCTTTGTTGCAGTGGACGTTTGGATTGCTGCTGATTAAATTGCCTTACAGTGACATTAGAGCAACTAAGTTGGCAGGAAGGTATGCCGTTGTGTGGCTCAATTAAGAGCAAATTCACGGTGGCATCTGTAGCTCTTTTACCTTCCAGTTGTTGAGACTGCAAGAGTGCTTTGCAGAGTGCTTTAACACAAAAGTTAATATTATGTTTTGCACAAAATGTGAGTCCTTAGTATTATTCTTCGCTGGCAGTATGTTGATTTAAAATGTTTCCATATGCAGTTTTTGAAAGGTTAACTTCTGTTGTAAGAGATGAGCAGAATTGATGAAACAATTGAGATCAGACATTGTTACTATGTGATTTTATCGATTGTACTTCTTGGAATAGAGAATACTGTTTAAATTAATAGCTATTATTTGACAAATAGCATGGCAACAAATATTAAATGGATCTAACTGGTTCATCTAGGAAGGGATAAAACGAAGGAAAAGACCCCTTGTTGATGGTATAATTCCCTTTGCTAACCTAAACATCTAACCAACACCCATATTTTACAGAAATTATCCTTCTGTACTCTTCTAACCCTGCATATAACACGTTATTTTATTTGAACCCAAGCTACTATCCCAGAAAAAAAGGCTCCTGAATCAGAAGTCAAAGCCATTCTTTTCAGGTTTTTGATAGTACTAGATCAAATTAGATAGAGACAGTCTCAGAAATTAGAAAGGTTCAACAATGACATTAGGATGTCTCTACATAGGAGTAGACAGGTTCAGCTAAGATATAAATTGAGTTAGGCTGGAATCCTTGAAAAAGCCACTCTCTCCTTCCTTAACCCCTGTTTTTCATTTAAGGTCAGCAGCAAGGTTAAAAAATATGCTAACTAACTCTACAAACCACTATCTTCTCCACATGTGGCTGGCCAGGTCTCCAGTGCCATGACTGATTTGGAGGTGAACTCATTGCTAGAGTATTTTTTCTCATAAGGCTCTTTCTGTCTTACTAACTTTTTGCTGCTGTGAATAGAGTTCATTGTGGCATTAAGGATTCACCACAGTCCTTCTTTCCTCTAATACTGTTGACCTTTAATTTTAGTCAAGTTGTCAGTGGGTGTTTGGTTTCACAGAAGACTGTGGTGGTACAGTTTTCTCTGCCTGCAGCCACAGGCCAGGAGCCCTGGGCACCATGAGCCAGTATGCTTTAGGATACTATGGCAGGCCCTGGCAAGGAGTCCTGGCTGGAAATGCTGCTGAAGACTACAAAACTGTTCAACCTTGCTGGTGATGCACCACAGGGCAAGGTTCCCAGCCCAGAATGTAGAAAAATGCCATTGTACACTTACACAGTTGAAGTGTGACAATATAGTTGAACTTGAAAATCAACAGCACACCATTGTGTTTTAACATGTGATTACCCCTCTTCAGGAAAACATGAAAAAAGAGGTTCTTACCTCATCCAGTACCTCCAAGGTTGCTAAATCATCTACCTCTTCCTACCTATGAGACAGAGGTGGTTTAAACAGAAGTCCCTAACGTGTCTGTAAATTTTTATAATCTTTACGGTATTTGGCATCTCATCATTTATCTGTGGAAAAAAATGATGCCTTGTCATTCTTCATTGGCTTTTCTCATCCGTATCCTCAGTGCTTGCTGCATAGCCTCAACTGATGCCTACTCCAATAGCTCTTCTGCATTCTTGCTCTTTTAACATATTCCAATATATATTGGTAAGTAAACTCTTAGGAAAGACTAGTGATGCTTGGCCTCTGCTTGCCAATGTGTATTATTCAAAGATTAATAAGTTTAATCCAGAGTTTTGTATTTATGTTTGTTAATGCACTACAAAACAGGCTAGAAATTTTCTTTAAAAACATGCAGTGCCAGGTCTAGTTCCCAAAACATAGTTAGCAAGCAACACAGCATAATTTAATTACAGTTCAAGTATCATGTTAAATAGTTTGCCAAAACTTTGCTAATTTCTCTATCTTTCCTTCTAGATTTTATCTTCTCTATCCCATTCATTCAATTTTCTCCACAGAACCAAAATTAGACACCACTGTTGTCTCAGTTTTCAGTTATTTAGGCAGTTGCCTTAAAGATAGTGATTCAGTATTCTTACAACTTTCACTCTGCATCATTCTAGTTGTGTTTTGGTTTGGTTTTTTTCCCAGAAATGCCCTTCTGTACTAAATCTCCTTATATATACCTTCTGCCAGGCTGCACTACAAGCCAAATACACCCTTACCCCATGAATTTTCTCAACCTACTTTGCCAGCTTAATCTCAGAGTACAGGAAGTTAAAATAAGTGGAGTGACTTCTAGGTGAACAACATGACAAATAAGCATGCAACACTTGAATCTACCAAACAAGAAGTTTACTACACACATTGTAAATCAATTCCCATTACCTGGCAATAACTGTCCTGGACTCGTTCACATTCACCAGAAAACCATCAAGGAGTGGCACAAACATATCTGCCACATCTGAGACAACCATCATTTGTGGCTGTGCCAATGAGCTCTTCACGTTATAGAAGTGTAACACTTTGTTGTAGGTGACAAAGCCTACTCGAATGGCTGATTCTTCCATGTTGCCTTCCCTGCAAGAGACATACTTGCCTTCACATCTAAGTAATTAGGTAAAATATTACCTTGTTTTACAAACATTGTTTAAACTGTGAACTTAAAAAAATAATCTTCTGTCTGTATTTATAGACATAGAGCATGTTGCAGCTTGGGCTGTGCTGAATACTAATGTCTTGATATCTGGTAGATCATTAGTATTTATGTGTAAAATGGAAGCAAAATTAGTTTTGACCTTTAGAGCTAAGTCAAAAGGTTAATCTATGTCCATTTCCAATTTGGTGCATTAATTGCTCCCTTTCCTAATTGTACGTAGGACAATAGTTTCTGTTCATTTCAGAGGTAAATCAAACTGTAGGTTATGCTTTGCATTCATAATTTAGTTGTTTGTTTCACTTACAAGTGAATTCCAAATCACTGAATGTGTCTTCACAGGTTGTGTTTAAAAAAAAATCAGTATTTCTGATTTTTTTTTTTTCCCCCACCCCAAATCAATTCATGCATTCTGCCTAAAACTAGTGGTATGCCTCTGAACACAACAAATGGGAAAGTATAGACAAGAAATCCTTGAAGGAGTGACTGGCCATGCCACCAGATAAGTTACAAGGGAGATATTGGGTGCTAGAAAAATTCTGCCTGGGAGCCAGGATACTGTCTCAGTCCTCACTGCTCTCTGGGAGAACCCTGCTGGGCTACAGACACCATAAGTGAGAATAACCACCTCACAAGAGCTACCTTTAGACAACTGCTCCTTCTAACAAGGCTAAAACCTCCCTCATTTTCTCAAACAGGTTTCCCCTAATCCAGGAGGAAGAAGCTGAGGGACGATCTCTCTGTAGGATGGGCTCAGAGGTGTAACAGGTGCCACCCTTGCAAATGCTGAAGCCAGAAGTATTCATCATCGTGGTGTTTCAGCTGATGCTAGCACAGGAGTAGCATGTTTTCCTTCCTTTCCAAACCATCTGTCATGCTGTGCCAGGTAATACCAGGGCACACAAGAAAAAGCCAACAGCAGCTCAGCCTTGAGGCCCAGCCAAAAGGCACTATTTGCTTGTCCAAGGGGTTCTAGATGGCATCTAGTGACCATCTCCACCTTGAAGCCAGACCCAAAATGCTCTCAAGCCTTCATGATCTTAGTCCCCTGAAGATGCACAAATGGGTACAGCTGTACACACACAAAAACCAGACCCAATTGTCATTCTTTTCCAAAAAGAGGACAGAATCAGAAAACATAAAGGCAATTAGGTATTCTTTAGGAAGTTAGCCAGGAATCATCTCTAGGTTATCCTCATGAGAAATAACACTTGCCTGCCTTTCTTCTGTCATCCAATAACATGAAATGGCTTTCACAGAACCATCAGTGTTAGAGAAGAAAACATATCAGTTTATCTTAGTCCACTTCTCTGACAGCAACACACTGTTCCCTAAAATTTCCTTTGGTACATTCAGAGTAAAATTCCAGCCCTGCCTAGGACAGGGAACAGCATAATGGTGCCTCAATGCATGAGAAATAAAGATGTAAGCTATACTCGGGACTGGAAAATTAGTTTGTTTTTCCAACTAGACATTTGTTATATCTCTCTATTCCCTTCCCTTTCCTACAGCTTTGCCTCTCTGAAGTTAATGGTAGCATCTATGTGCCCAGACCACAAAGGATTTCCATGTTTTCCTAGCCCACAGTCTGCTCATTTCATTGCAGGCGCTTCCTGAAATGCAACTGCAGTTTTGCCTGCCTTCCTTAGGAGAAAATGGTTTCTCCTAACCACAAGTCATATAGGCCATATCTACATCAGAAAAGAAATACACTTCTGCACCTTCTTTCTGTAACTTTTCCTCCTGCATGTCTCCAAACAATGGCAGGTTGGAGAAACATCTGTTTTACATCTGACCTTTTCCACACATGTGAATAGTAGACCACAAAAGGTTTTCAAATATTTAGGTATTATCTATGCAAAAGTCACATAATTTTTATCATAGTTAAATTCATAAATAGCAATGTGAATACGGAGTCAAACAGAAAATTAGGCGTACATGGTAATCAAAAGTCTGATTAAAGCATGGGTAGACAAACTGAGTAGCTAAGACATGTAACAGTAGTGATGAAGATGCCAACTTCAGCAATCCCAGCTTACCAGGGACTCCAGGTACACATGGTAGATTATTAGTTCCCATTGAAATCTGGGCCCTATAGCACATTCATAAATATTTAACCAAGTAGTGCTAACGTGCAGCTAGCATAAGCACATACCTTTAATCAGACCTTTAAGTGCAATCTAGACATGGACCAATATTGTCCAAAGCAAGACTTCGACAAAAAAAATCCTCAACTCCAAGTCTGTCTGCACTTCCCTCTTTTGCTGCCAGACAAGAGTCCCTTCAAAGTGGGGGCACCTTCTGGCCCTCATCTCAGTAGCACCTGCAAAGAAACCCCATTCCCGTGTTAATCATCAGGCAAAATGCTCTAAATGATTGCTGTATGATCACCATGGAATGAATAAC
>JANZYA010000639.1:0-10824 GCA_027575145.1 Gyps rueppelli | reverse complement strand
ATAAAAGATGACAGCTGGGCCCTCGATGGCTTCAGAACAGTTCGATGCAAGTAGTATCACTTGTGTGTTAACAGCATCATGAGAGTTCACTGGTGGTGCTGTCACGGTCAGAACTATATAATAGCCAGCAGTTTCAAAGATTTGGAGAAGATGATTTTAGAAAAAATAAAATATGTTAATATGTTTTGCTTGTCGAAGCTAAACTTGGTTTACTTCTTTACAAATTTGTACTGTATTATATATTGTTTACGTAGCACACAGTTCAATTGTAAGTATACATACAAGGAAGCAAATTTTACTGATATCAAGTAATTACTAAAATTACTTTTAGCTAATCACAAGTACACATGCTGTCAGAGACGCACATTAACGTGCTTGTTGTTTGCCTCTGGATATCTCTAAATTTAGAAAACAAACAAAAATGTCAGAAATAGAAATCAACAATTAATATTGCTGACTTGTAGCTAAAAAGCAAGACAGGTGGTGCTGAAGCCACTAGGTGTGATATGCAAACAAGGAACTTGATTCTATTTCTGAATGCATGTGGGCACATGAGAAGGGAACTGAGCCCACCAGATCTCTTCCATGCTTCTCTCAGGTACAAAATTGCAGAACTGAGATGAATTTGGACTAATGTCAGAGAGCTGAGAAGCTTCCTTTAGAAGGCTCCTCCTGCAAAATGTTTCATTGCTTTTTCATGGCTGGAGTTGCTTTAGAACATTAATTATTCAAGCCTTGTGTATTTTCCAAATGTGGCTTTTGATTGTGTTGTGCCACAGGCTGTGGAGATCAAAGTGGTGTGTTACTGCGTTTGTCTTTGCCTCCGTGCTAAGGCAGGGCTGACCCCTGTTGGCCTCTCAGTTTAAATGTTTTTCTGTATCTGAGGTGCTTGAAATGATAGAATAGTAGTATCTGTGTTAGCCTTATTCTTGCCTGTTTTGGGTATGCTACCCTTAGCATCGCTTTCAAATAGCAGAACTTTTCCTTTTGTGGGTGCCAGTATGTTTATGTGCCATAAATCATTTAATCAGAAAGAAAACTATGAGACTAATTTGGCTTTGATATTACTGGAGTAAGTAAGGTATAATTCTGCTGAAATCAGTGGAGCTGCGCAGGGCAACAGGAACTTGAGGAAAGATTTGTTGTCAGTTATTGTTACCTGGGGAAACAGATTCTGTCTGGTATATTGATTTACTTAGACTGCAAGGTCTGGTGGGGGGGGAAGATCTTCCTTTTGCTATAACTAACTGTGTAGAGCACCAGGGCAAAGACTTGTGGCAAACGAGGTCACTAGAGCCTTGATCCCATGGAGTGGGGCTGCCAAGGAGAAAGGAAACAGCAATAGGAGGCCCTTCACCTACCCAGTGGTGCTTGGGGCCACACCACTTCGTGCTGCAGCCATGTCAGGGCCCACAGGTTTGGGAGGTTGTATGATAGCCATAGCTGATGGTATAGCTACCACGCAGTGATAGCAAATGCTGCAGGAGGTGGAGGAGAGAAGCAATGGATGTCATTTTTTGGCAGAATTGTTCCTGCAGCAGTACTTCAGAAGGAGTTTGGGGATGCTTATATTACTAAAGGATCAGCTGTCCTAACAGGAAAGAAGAATGAATTCCTGACTTATGTGTTCATTAATGTTTCAGTGGATCCGATGCAAAAGGAGGCTTTAGTCTTCTTGAATAAACTGCTACTGAATTCCTTTTGTTTTATTTCAAAGTTATATGCTGTCATTTCTCACTTCCCTTTTGGAGTGTTTATATACTGTCAGATAATTTCTTGGTTCTCTCTTAGATGCTAGTACATTTTACTGAGGAGCCGAAGCATCCATTACATCTTTTATGTATCTCAGAAGGGTATTACGAAGTTCAATTAACATTTGAGAAATGTTCTGCAATCCTCAGATGACATGTACAGTGGAAGCACACAAAATGGTTATTATCCATTGAATGCATAATTTTCATGCCTATATATCTTTCATGCAGTTACTCTTGGGTAGAAGTGTTCTTTTCTTGGTTAGAAGGCCACTTGAACTTGTGCAGTGGTACTGGCCAAATATAGCATTAGGGGGTGTGAGATTTTTTTGCTTATTGAATTCACTCACAATTGAAGGGAGAGTGACAAATAGTTGTTCTAGACTTTATTTATATAAAATCTTAACAATTCTCAGTCCTGCAACTTGTAAGAACCTATGAAGTCAACGTGAAAATAAGCACCAAGGAAAGGAAGTCTAGAAGGCAGGAACCATGATCCTGCCGCTGTGAAGATTTCACCTGCCATGCATGACTGTCTGTGCAGTTTCCTCAAGTGCCTTTAATTCACCATCTCAGTAAAATTCAGTGTGCGCAGCAGAGAACACACCCTCATTGCCAATACCTACATACTCTTTGCACTCTCCAATCTGATGTCCAAGCAGAGGATTGCTGAGAGACTGAAAGAAATATCTAATCTTTAAATTAAAGAATTTTACTTCTATGCATGTAGAAGTAATAATGTGTAGCTGGTGATTTTAAACAAATATTAAGACTGACCAAGCTATTGACTGGCAACAGATAAAGCTGAAAACAGGTTTACTGAGGAAATAAATCCAATTTCATATTGTTTGCCTGTGCTGGTTTCTTTTGGAACCTACTGTAGCAAATTGAAATATTTCCCCTACAAAATTATTTCCCAACCTTAATATGCAATCTGCTTGTTAAAGTATGAGATTTGATTATTCCTACTTGTTTAGATGCACGTGACTAGTCAGCATGATATAAGCAGTCCTTCAGAGTATTTAACTCAGCATTTGACCTTCCAAATAAATTCTGCACAGATGTTCTGTCCAGTGGGTAGGATAATATTCCTGTTCTTTTGTTTAAAATTTGCTGCTTACTTAATTCTAGCATGCTACTATTTTTTATACAAACGTGTTATGTGGTTATTTGTGGGAACAGCTGAATAAAGAAAAGGCTGATTAGTTATCACAATGTATCATCCTAGAAAACAAATGTTATGTCTAAGGAAGAAGAGGAATTATTCAATTAGGTGATTTAATTTTTTTTAATTGTTTTTTTTTTCACAGGGTGCTCATTGAAAAAAGCAGTAAGCTTCACAGAAGCAGAAGAAGCTAGACTTACTGCCACTGCCAAAAAGGTCAGAAATGATGTTTCAGAAACAGAAACAGAATCAAATCCCCAACTCTGGATTAAGGTTGAGACACAAATTATCTCATGTTTTAATTTTCAGGGATTCAAAATT
Source organism: Gyps rueppelli (assembly GCA_027575145.1). Classification (NCBI taxonomy): domain Eukaryota; kingdom Metazoa; phylum Chordata; class Aves; order Accipitriformes; family Accipitridae; genus Gyps; species Gyps rueppelli. The sequence continues at coordinate 7,587 of JANZYA010000639.1, read as the reverse complement.
TTGATGGATGGCTGTGTCTGCATACATTTCTATGAATATCTTGCTGAAATTGGGAAATTGTGCTCTTTTATTCTTGAGCTAACACTGTTGTATCTAGTAGAAATCACAATCTGGCTGAGCAGCTCTGACTGTATGAAAGCCTGCTTTCTACTGCAGCCACAGAGAGTGGTCCATTCTAACTAGCTATTAAGCCAGAGAAGTGTGAGGGAAAACCGGTAGCACTGTGTCACTAATAGGCAAGACACACTGAAGCAGTAACAAATACAAGGAGGGAGCCAACTCTGTACCAGACTCATGTTCAGGAATGGAGACCTGACAAGTCCATAGGTGAGAATCCAGAACAGACAGTCAAGCCTGCGGCCTGATCCTCCATTACCCTTCTTCATCTGAGGTGCCTCAGGCTCTCTCCCCAAGCAGCGTTTCACCTCAGTGAGGCTCAGGCCCACTGGGCTGTCCTGTTTTAGGAGCCATCCACCCCCATTAGACCCTTGCCTCCCACACTCTCTACAAACACCCCAGACTATCTGGGTTGGAGCACAGGTCTTCCCAGCCTGACCCTAGCACTCTCCAGCTCAGACAGCCTGGTCCAGCATCAGTGATCAGCAGTCTAGATAGAGACAGGCTGGACAACTGGAGGGAAGAGGCATGGCAAAGAGCCAGGAGGTCTAATAAACCTCAGCACCCAGGGAAATTGAAAGTGCAAGATGAAGAATCAGCATTGGGATTTACTTGCAAAAGCAAATCTCCCCCTCCACCGTACTTGGCAGGGAGATGCAGTCTCCTCTCCCTAAGCTCCTACAGATAAGCTGCAAAACCACACTCCGGGCTGATCTTTCTGCCAGACCAGCTGGGACCAGCTCGCACATCTCCCACACATGATCCTCTGCACTTTCAGCAAATGCTGGTGCAGTTCTGCGTGAGTCACAGCAGATCCGCAGGATCTCAGCCACACGCACACCCAAACTGATTTCAAAGCACTCAGCTCACTCCAGGAGAGACATCATGAAGAAGCCGAGCCACCCCACAGTCGAGGTCACTAGAAGACACCTCCCAGACATCACGCTGCCAGCCAGGCACAGAGGCGGGATGTCGGAGAGGGCTTTCAGCAGCATGACAATCTCTGAGATGCTAGTTAATGCATCTTCCAGAGACACCAGATGAAACACACGGCTGGATCTGGGATTTAAGAGAGAGGAATTGAGGCGGGTGTAATAGGACCACCAAATGCGGAGTCAAGAGAGAATCACAATTGCAGAGACATTTTCTGCTCCAGCAATACACTTGGCATTGATAGGAGTCAAAATGAGGCCACAAGCCCAAGACTTTCTCAGCTCCTTGTGAGTGCCAATTCCCTTTATATTCCCATGATCCCTGCTTGGAGGCTTCCCTTTCTCCAGCTCTCAATCACAGCAGCAGCAAACTGAAGTAATAAATTATGAACCCGCTTCAGGCTAAATGTGGGTAAAAAATGCATGCATTTTCTCTCTTTTGGATGGAGACTTTAAGAAAGGAACAATTCAGGCCAGAAGGGAATATTTTTAAATGTGGACATGCCTGTAGATAGCACTGTGGTTCTCTATTTTTACTTTGGCTAAGTGTATCACCAGCCTGTAAAAGACTTGGTCTGTGCTAAAGAAATTTAGCTCTGTAGTGTCAAAACATTTTCCAGCAGTGGCAGATCAAAAGCCGTAACTCATTTGTATCATGTGAGGTTGATTTTTCCTCCTAGAGGAAAATATGGCTTGTGCCATGCGGCAGAGCTTTTTAAATGCACACGTTGCCCCCCCCAGAGCCGTCGCAGCTGCCAAGGCCTTGCGGTTGCCGTGACCCGGTAAAGAGGGAAGGCAAAACTCCCGGTGCTAAAAATTTGAGCGTAGTTGCTCACGTGCTCTTCCCTTACCTCAATTAATAACAAAGCAGACCTCCTCCTCCAAGTGTGAATGGACCTTTTTAATTCCCTGCCAGGTCCCTTTTCCTGACTATACGTACACCTCCAGTTTTGTGCTTATCTGTTTCGCTCGGGAGCCCTTAAAAATACTGCCTGTTCTACGTAACACACCACTACCACTCCTCATGAAACCAGCAGTTAGCTAGCTAACGCACGACTATTATCACAAGACTACGCGCTCTACTGTGCCACAACGAGGGAGCACCGCCGCGCACCACAGCTTCCATCAGGGCTGGAAACACAGCCGGCCGAGGCGCAGGCCTTCCCTAAGCTGAAGCGCCTTCCCTTCCCGCCACCCAAAACAGCTGCCGGCGCGGCTCGGCGCGCCCGGAACCAAAATGGCAGCGTCTCGGCCTCACCTGCCCGGTTGCAAAATGGCCGCCGCAAGGCGCCTGGGAACAAAAAGAAAAAGGGCTTCTTTTTGTGCTTCAAATGCACAAAAGCATTTTTTCCATTGGAAATAAGGGCAAATCTGATTAAAAAGAGACAGAGTTGTTGTCTACTGTTTTGTCCAATGCAAGTCCAGTCTTGTCCTTGTTTTGATCTGTTCATCCTAACAAAGAGTGAGCACCATTAAACTGCTTTGTAAAAATAACTAAAATAACAAGTAGCAGGAAAGTATGAATTCTCTGTAATACCAAGATATATAATTATTCAAGGAAAAGCATGCTACAGAATTCATTCATTCTGACTGTTCCATTAGTTCGGGGCACCTGTTCTGGTGATCCTTTGCTAACTGGTTAAAACGAAACAACCAAAATGAAACAACTTGTTCTGAGGAAGCCAATTGAACTCAATCAATCAAGTAGCCATAATCAGCACTGGCACATATAATATATCACAAAGACTCATCTCCTTTTGTATTTGGAAAGGTAACATGGCATAACTGAATTTGGCTGAAACCAATTTTTCCAATTTAAATAAGCAACAAGAGCCAAATATAAGAAAATCTCAGTAATGTTACCCTATCTTTTGTTTAACAGGTGCTGCTGTGGCATTTAGTAACTACTGTCTAACACTTGCCAGTTCTTTTTAATTTAGAAAAGATCCAAATCCCCTTCTCGTCTTCCCATTGACCTCAGTATGTCTGTAATCTCCTCTTTTTGTTGTTTAAATCCTATTAGCAACAATAATCATTACATTGTTTGTATATTGCTCTCTACATATAAAAGTGACCCATTACAGATCAGGTCAATACAAAGAGAATGAAGCAACGACAACTGCAAACAACATATAAATCTACTGACCACTCAATTTGCTTATTATTATTATTATTAGCCTATTATTTGCTATCATTTGCCTATTACAGATCAAAAATCAGGAAATATTAAGTGCAGCTTTTTCCCATTTATCTGCCTAATATTGAAGGATATAATTTTTTTTATAGTGATGTAAATCTAAAGCGAAAATTCCATCCCTCTTTAGAGCAAGTATGATAGCTTGCTGTTTACAGAATCAAGTATGAAGTTAGTAACCAACAATCAGTATTCTGAAAACTAAAAGTCTGTGTATAAAAAGTATATAGCTAGAGTTTCTAAGAAACGAAACTCCCCCTACTATCACGACACTAACTGAAGCACTTGGAAATGAGGGAACAGACAGTAAGGGGTGTCTGTGGCCCTTATACCATCCATATAATAAACATACAAAGATAGACTGCAAAAGTCAAACTCCCTGAGCATAAAATCTTCCTCCTTTTTGCCTGTGTGATGAGTCTGGTTTGAGTCAATCACAGTAAGTAAACTTAAAAATAAATTAGCATGAAGGAACAAATACTCTTCTTGCAAATAGAAAATTTAGAAAAGGTTTTCTCCTGTCTTAAAAGATGAAAAAGAACACATAGTCATAATACATAGTCACATAATAGTCATATCAATAAGTTTGGCTTGCAAAACTAAAGTTCAATCCATCTGCCAGACATGACATAAAAGAGGAGACCTTTTAATGGTACATTAGAGGAGAAGTGAATAAATCTGGCAATGGAGGCAGAACAAAGTAGCTGGAATATTCAGCAAAGAGGAAAAACGGAGTGTCCTGAAGCCCGTAGGAATTGGAGGCTTTTGATGAAAGCGCTTCCACGTAATGAATAAAATGTGGTATATTTATAGCTGGAATCTGGTCCTAGCTGTCACCTGACCGACAGACAGCTCCAGCCACATGACAGAGCAGTGTCTTTGCACGCTACCATAGCAGCTTTCCACAGCCCTCCTGCACATTTTCACACGTGCTAGAGCCACAGGCAGCAAAGATCCCATTTTACCTACTAAAACACAAGTCATAAGGACATTCCCTCGGGGCAATATGACTGTATCAGATGATCCAAGGTCACTCACCTACTGTCAGGTGTCATTTTACCAGGACGTAGTGTGTGCATCTCTGCAGATACGTGTAGGCTTAAAGGTCTTCTCAATCAGACCCTATTTCAGTAAAATATTTAAGACAGTACCTGACTTTACAGGAGTATTTCCATTACTGCTCTCATGCTTGAAGTACAGTACGTCCCTTAGTATTTCCATCAAGGATACAATGACGAGCGTTGCTACTACGCTTTCCCAGAACAGCATGTACTGCGAGGACTAGGTAATATATTTTGTATCTCTTATGATTCATCACGCGTAGCAGTTATCGCAAGTTTGAGCCAGAAATACATCCAGTGGATTGTGATCAATTGACAATAATAAATGCTTGGGAGGGGAAAGGATGAACCACAGAGAGCGGGTGAATTTTTAACCCTGCTGAAATCAATGGCAATACTCACATCAGTCTCAGTAAAGCCAGAATTTCACACACGATCACACTGACAGTGACCTCAAAGTCACTTTTAGTGCCAAGTGTACCCAAGGTCCTGAAACGCTTTTGGGTGTTATTATGAGACGAAACATTCGTGTGTAACCCTCCAGGCCTTGTGACTCTGGTACAGAGGGCTTTAAAATTTCTTTGTTCCCCATCTGACCCCGCTCCCAAGATCCTTAGCTGTGAACTCTAGCACAGCCCCACACCCCTACAAAATCCTGCTTACCCTGGCCCTGTGTTCGCCAACCCTCTCCCAAGTGAATGAGTGAGTATTTTTGGTTTGTTCCCTTATAAGCCCTATGTGCAAGAGTTTTTGACAGCTTGTAACCGACTCTTGTTCATGGCTTTTCAACCACTCAGCAGACAGAGCATTTTAGTGCAGGATAAAGGGGTTTTTTTCTTTTCCCTGTGGCGCTTCCAGCTTGTGCTTTGTGTATCGTATCCTTTCAGACAGACAGCCACAAGGTGTGTGGGAGAGACAGTGGCTTCCTACTCTTGACTCCAGTGTCTACAGAAAGGAACCAGGTTTCCATTTTCCCAAAGGTCCGTGATGGTTTCCTCTGGAAGGTCTTTGTGCTTCATCTCTTGGCTTAGTGGTTGGCACAGTAAGAATACAGAGCCCTTGTCTTCAACCCTGATCTGGTCAGGTCCACAGCCAACACTTACCAGAATGTTGTAGAACACCCCTCGCCCTTCCCACCACCCCCCAAAAAAATTATCTGTGTCAACTTTATTGTTCTTAGATCTACAAAACTCATTTGCCTCCCATGTGCCCACACTCATAGTATCTCATCAGGAAGAAGAAAAAAAACCAAAACAACCACGGGAAGAAATATGTTTGCTCTCACATTATATTTTAACGGCTTTGGCTGAATGAAAGACCTGGAGAAAGTGGAACTTCAGGCACCTTCTGCATCCTGTTACAACTGGGGGGGGGGGGAAACACCACAAGAACTACCTTTTCTACATTATTTTCATCCATGTGCCCACCATCTCTAGCAAGGGGAAAAAAAAACTTCAATGATAGCAACCCTTCTAGTACTGGGAACAGCCCCAAGCCCACAGCCAAGGGACATGTGACAAAACTCTCTTGGAAGAGTATTCTGGAAGGAAGGGAGATATCCTAGAAATGAGATGGCACCATTTACAGTACAGTGTGTACACAGAGCAGCTGTTGGCATCCTTGGAGATGGGCTAGGTCAATGCTCTGTGAGGAGAAGTACCTGGGTTTGAAGGACGGTCTCTGGTGCAGGACTTGCATCTGGATTGCAATCACATTTACGGGAGAGGTCTTTTACCCATCTCTATCAGCGCACGTGTGCACAGATGCACACAGAGCATTATTTTAGTAAGTGAGCTACCTTGCAACTAACTCCTTTTTAACACTCCTCAGACAAAGGCTGAAGGGGTCCTGTCCAGAAGACTGAGTGCGGTCCCTCCATTCGATGCTTTCATATCTTTCAAATCTTTGTCCTCTTCTTTACCAGGAGGACAAGTGCAGGGCCAGGGTTTTTTTAGAGAAAGAGCAAGCAATAATTCATGTCCAACATCTCTATGACCACTATTAGTTTGCGTGATGACAGACTCACCATCAGAATCTCTGCTTTTAGACCCAGCAACCCCACTTTGTCTTGTTCAATTACTCACTTGGCCTTTTTTAAGACTTGATGATGAATCAAAGTCATTTAAACCTACTTTTCACAACGCTGAATTGTTTACTTTAATAATACTTATCACCGTCATTTTCTCTATTTCCTTGTTGTTTTCTCCCTCCAGCTGTTGAAACTATTGGAAAAGAGATTGAATACCTCAAGAGCAGAAGTTTTTATATCATCTATATTAGTTCCTTTTTGTAAGAACCCTACTTAAAAATCTTTTTTGGCAGGAAGAAAATAATAGAGATGGGAAGCATCTGATAGCAACCAAACTGAAGGCCTACAAATATTTTCTATCCATAACAAATGTTAAGTAAGGCAGATGCTGCATTAACTACACATCTGTGCTGGTGGTCTGTCCCACAAAGTATCTTTGGCATTTCAGTTTGTAGGTTTATATGCAGAATATATTTTTTTAAATTATGTATTAATTAGGAATTTCAATTAAGGATAATCAGGCATGTTCTAAAAATAATTATTTCTGATTGCATTAAGATTTATATCACAAAAATTCTTGGTCATATGTGTTTGAGATATATTGACCAAGACTAAAGTGATGGAAGTTTTACAGCCTCTGGCAACATTTCAGTGTGCATAAAGAGATGCATCTGTTAATGAAGCTGTAACGACACCCCTAGATAATGCCATAGCAAAATGGTCTCCGGTGTGATGATGAGGACTCCTGAAATGTCCTGAACTGACTTTATAAAATTTCTTAAAAGCAAATTGAAAATAACCAGTGTTAGTTACATCATTATTTTGGGGGAAAGCTGTTAAAAAATAAATGGTCAGGTAATACTGATGAACTGTGTAAAATGCTTTTAATACTGTAATATTTGGTCCAATGTAGTGAAGAAACATTCAGCTAGCTGCAGGGCACAGGTCGCATGCACCATTCTGTCTTGGCTTTGTCACTGACCTTGGGCAAGTCTCTCTGATTAGGGACACATAAACAAGTTACTTCAGGGCAAACTGCTGTGTGAAATACATCAGCTTCTTGGCACTATTGCCAAACACGTTCTTACCCCAGGACAAGAAGATAATCCACCTCAGACTTAGCTCTTGAGGTAAGACAAGAATTTATCCCCTTTTGAAATAATTACTTTTTAGGATAAGGATGCGCATGTATCTATTTCTCATGGAATAACTGGAGCTCTTCAAGTTTATACCCTTGCTTGCCCTCCAGAAACT
>JANZYA010000553.1:0-10870 GCA_027575145.1 Gyps rueppelli | reverse complement strand
CATACTGAACTCAAAACATAGCACCGTACCAGCTACTAGGAAGACAGTTAACTCTATCCCAGCTGAAACTAGGACAAGGAGAGAGCAGGATATTTTTTAAATACTTCAGAATGACAGCTTGTATGAAAAACACATGTAACAAGATTGCTTTGCCATGAGCTATAAAACATATGAAAAATCCTCCAAAAACCAAATGTACAAGGAGTCATGAGACTTTTAAGGGAGATGTTGGCAGCTCTTTGAGAAGAATTCTAGCGGTCAAAGTTTAGAAATCTGAAAAAGCATAATTTTGCTAAAGCTGACAAGCATCTTTGCGTATTTTAGAGAAGGGCCCAAAGAGGGAAGCTGAATCCCAAACATCCCACTCCCTTTGAGAGTCATCACATCCAGTGCTTCCAGCAGGATAGCAGTGATCAAAAACATACCTTACAGAATGAATGCTGTCAGAATTTAATTAATAGGTTTGAAAAACAGCAACAAGAAATCACTGGGCCTGACTGGGATGAGAAACCTCAATATAAAAATGTCGCTGGTTAAAATCTTATTTGCTGGACTTGGTTTCTTTTTCCCTGAAGAGGATATCTGAGAATGAACTAAAAGTTATGTGATAAACCTTAAAAGTCTACCTAAAGAAAGAGAAATGAGTAACTACTGGAAGGCCAGGTTTTTCACACATGCCACTACTCGCATTACACGTACACAGTCACACTTGTTTATCTCCATCTGTGGCCCTGACACGTGTGCCGGGATTCATCTTTTTATTACTGCCATTTTCTTTATGGGGAGTAAGTTTGAACAAAGCAGAGTTTGTACCCCTGTTGAAACTATTCATCCACTCACTACCATGAATGAGGACATCAAAGACTGCTTCTCTGAAATCCATCAGAAAAACATATCCTTGATTTTTTGTTTGTTTGCTTGCTTGTCATGTAAACAAATCAAATATAGGCATCTCAGGAACACTCTTGGCTAAAAAGACACAGGTGAATTAACAATGTCTTCTTTCCCTGACTCTCTTTTGTTGCCATGGAATTCTTTCTTTTAAAAGTACACTTTTGCTGCTTGACCTTAAAGACAGGCACACATGAAAAAAGTTATCAGAGTTGCTTTGGTGTTTACATTACCTGTAATAAATCATCTCTGCATTCCAAAACATTAATGGCAATATATTTCAATACTAAAAGTTCAGAGCACATGTCCCTTGTACATTCTGCGTGCATAATAACATACACATACCCAAATGATGTTCGGGTTTACCAAGACACTACTTCAGTTACTTTAATTCATATTAATGATACAAAGTAGCTGTAAAACTGATTTCTTCAAGCCAGAAAGGAACCTGGGGCATATCCAAAACTGTCTTACTGCAGGGATGCAAATGGAGAAAGAAACGCTCTGTCATTAATTTTTTTAGAAAAAGAAATGTTATTTATGTACATTTTACTAATGTAAAAGGCACAGACTGGAACAGGCATCCCACAGGTTGGTTGTATTCTTAGGGGAAGCTGCGAAGAATATATTTAATTGCTATTTGTTAAGTGAAGGAGAATGGGAATAAAGAAACATTACACATATTCTATCTGTGGTTAATGAAAGCAATTCAGTAGAGGTCTCAGAGACCCATTGTGAAAGTTCAACAGACTGAACTGACAGCACTTGCAACAACATTATATCATCAGATACCCTAGCTGGGTGTTCAATTAATTATTGTAAAAATTTCAAAACAATTTTAAAGGAAAAAGGGTTGAGATTTCCCATTGCTTCTTCCCCCCCAACCACCTTTCTCCCATATCCCTCCTTTTAAATACAGCACTTGTGAAAAGCAAACTGAAAGAAGCCAGCAGAGGAAACACAAAAAAATGGAAAGGGAGATGAAGACAGGATACATCAAATACTGGAACTTTATAAGAAGGAATGCATTTTAGAAGAGGAGCGACAAGGTGAAATGTAATGGAGAATAAAATGGATGGAAAAAATGTACCAAGCTTATTTTTAATGGAAACCTAAGTTTTCAACTAAACAAGATTTTCACCAAAAAAATCCACTTTCTGATGAAAGTTTAGCTTTCCCAATGCAAAGTCAACTCTTTTCAATTGAAAATACTCCCAGGATACCTTATGGTTGTAATTTATTTTCTCAGAGTCCATGAAACACTGTGGGTGATGACTGCCATAACAAACTCTTTCTTATTCCTGTTATCCACAGAAATATTTAACCCTTTTTCTCCAGAAATCTGCTTTTGTTCGCAATTACAATGTAATACAAGCAATTCATATAGCATGACTGTACTGCATATAACCATCTTAAGGATGTCTCTCAAAGTAAATTAATTACAGATAAGACAATGTAACCCTGAATTATTACATTTGTGGTAGACTGGATATCATGAATCACAGCTCATGTTACATTTGTTTCCAAGATTACAACACAACCATGGATTGAACCAAATGGCAAATAACCCAGCTTGAACTCATGTGGCCTGAAGGAGGAAGAAATCAATGAAGCCCTTTTGCAAAACAAAAATAGCTTTCAATAGACCCTTATCATTAAATGTTCTACTTTTAACTACACAAATTTGGCCAGACATGGGGAAGGAAGCATGGGAAAAAAAGAAAGGGGGGGAAAAAAAAAAAAAAAGCCAGCCTTTTCTCATTTACTTATTTTTAAAAAAATAATAAAAAAAATTAAGGTTTAGTTCTGTTCAATGAGAGCACCAAGGGATACCTAAAGTATTCAAACATTTTTGCTGGTAATAAATGTTTAAGTATCCAAAGATAAGGAATGAGATGTTGCTTATATGGCTCTTCTCTGAGTATACTGAAGACATGTGAAAGATCTGCCTTGACACAATTCTACACTGTCACCACACCACAGATCCACAGTTTTATTCAAGACATAAAAAGCAACTGTGTAGATGCTTCTGCAAGCAAATCTGCAGGAAGCTGTCACTCTGAAAGCCATAGCAGCAGCAATAAACAACATGCAGTGACCCTCAGAGCCCGTGGAAAGGCAAAAGAAGAGCAAATATTCAAGTACCTGAAAGCAAACTCACCTTGTTTCCATGAAGTGCAAGATGTCCTTGGGCTTCACACACTTCTCCTCTCGGTAATATTCATGGGGCAAGAAATGGAATTTGATTTTGTAGAGGCGATGTTTGTTCTGCTTGCACTTCACACGCAGGGATTCCTCTATCTCAACTTTCTGCAAGACCTACAAAAGCCCCAAGCAGGAATGTTACTCCTTTGATGAAGACACTTCATTTACTTCTTTTCCTCTGAGTGCCTAACCAAGAATAGTTCCTTTTGGCTGTATCTTGTATAAGAGTTGAAGGTCATATTAATTAACTGCTAATAGTCATTAGTCTAAAGCATCAGCTGTAAATCTGGACTTATCAGGACTCCCTCTTGTATGTTTCATGTTCTAGCGTGTGACAAAAGATACAGAAAGGGACTTAAGTTTATTTTTCACTAGCAACTTTTAGTTGTTTTGTCTTCACTTTTCTTATAGATTAAAATGATATATTTCTGAAACTGTGTTGAAAGAAGCATTAACAGTGTGATTTACCTGTGGTGGCTCAAATATTTTGATAGATCTGTGAAGTTACTGTACCATATATGCCTGAAACTTTGACATGGTGTGATTTCCTGTTGCAAAGCTTGTTACTCCTGTTGAATAAAAACCAAACGTACCATGGTACTTCTTCCCAAAGTCTTAAATAGTTTTGAGACACCAATTGGCAAGTCCATACAAGACAGAAGTTTGATAGTATTCACTCTCCTTTGGTTGAGCCATGCAGGAGAAGTGTGGATGTGGAAGTGACTCAGATATTTTACAGGTGAGAGGTTGCATGTTGCATCAGACTTCAAGTAGTTCCTGAAGGGTGAGGAGGAATAGTCAAATGTAGCAGACAAATAATTGGTTTGTTTAATCACTTCCCACTGATAGTGAGTCCATACATAAGAAAACATTAACCAGGGAAAATGTTGGCACATGAATGCTGCATTGAGTTGAAACTCCATATGTTGTGTTTGGCTCAGTAATTTAGGTGAAAACAAAACAGATTCAGCCTAAAGCAACGTAGCGCTTGTTAAATTTCACAGCTCATGAAACATTTGAAATGCTATAGTGTTACAAATTAAAAGCATGTTTATACGCATGATTGGATGCATATCAGGGGATAGTTTTTAGGAAAGTCTTTCTTTTTTTCTTCACTCTTAATCTTTCCAGCTATGCTAAAACATGATCCTTTATTAAACTTTATCTTGTGTTATGTCACCCTGCCTCTAGTCTTGCGTATCTTGCATCCCCATTTGGGTCTGCTGCATGGAGTGTTATTTTCTATCTGGTTACTTTAAGGGCTGTTCTTTGCATCCAATTTTATTCTCCTCTCAATTTATTCTCCTCCAGCTGCAAGGATTTATTTCTATCTGCAGTACAGAAAGGCAGTCTGACTAAGTAATGAAAGCAAATGTTGCTCTTTCCATCACAGAACATTTTTCTTCTAGAACTGAATGTGTGCTCCTCATCAGAAACAAATGGATCTAGTATGGGCTGCAATCCCAAGCACGTACAACAAATTCTGGACTTCTGCAACTATTTGGTTGATAGCCAGGAAGTAAGATAACTACAGGCCCTCCAATACTGCTTGAGGAGCAGAACCAAATGCTACAATACAAAATGGACTAGAAACATTTTTGGTCTCAAATTTCCCTCGCTTGAAATGGAAATACATGATAAACCATAGAAGTATTGGAAGAAACTGCAGTTGTTTATAAAACCTTCAAAACTTCTTTTAGTCACTGTGGTATCTTGTGTCTCATTGCTGATGGATAAGCACGAAAGGGGGTGGGGGCTAAATAAGCTAAGTGGATGCTGTAGGATTTTGGAATTCTTAATGTTTGCATTTTAAATGTATAACCACATTGAAGCCTGGAATCTGAAATTAAGCATGGCTTTAATAACCTCCTGGTGTTAAGTAATACTTTCTAGAGTAATTTGAGTTTTGTAAAATTATCCAAGGCTTATTTTTATTAATTGCCTTGTAATGGGACACCCAGAGCAGCAGAAATACTTAATAGAAAGGTGAGGAGAAACTAGTTCCCCTCGAACTTCTCTTCTCACCTTTGACTGAATCCACTGGCAGGAGGTGTCTGAAGTGTCTTAAGGTGTCTCCAAGTTTTCATATGTTCTTAACTCCACCACCACTTGCCCTTAATAACGCAAGAAGTTGGTACTAGGGGGAAAACAAGATGCATCTGCAGCTGGTGCAATGTTTTTGCATCAGTAACTATTTAGTAAAACATTGTTTAAAATAAATCCTAATAAAACAGCTTTTGCACCTTTTAAAATAAAACAAACAAACCAACCAACCAACACAAAAAGCCCCACACGAACTTTTTCTGGTGAGTTCATAGATTTGTTCTTCCATGACACTCATGAGGGATTCCCTTTTACTGAAAACCTGAGATGAGGAGCTTCACAGCACAGGGGTTTTTGTGGCAAAGAGCAAGCTGTTCCTTATGCTACATTTGCCCACGTCTAACATTGTCTGGCTGCAGCATGAACCATTCTTTACTGCAGTGAAATGGCTCAATAACGCCTTTGTGAATGCTGAAGAACTGTGGATGAATATAAGGAAGGAATTAACTTAAAACCAAATGGTGTGTCTGTGTTGTCAGAGACTCTTCAATGCATAGTTTCCTACAGGAAAAACAACTCCATAGTCAGGAAAAGTAAACAAAGGAACTAGAGGACACTGATACGTAGCAGCTATTTTACAGTTTTACCTCTGAGCTGCTGAGATAGTCAAAAGTTCTGATCCACAAAGAAATGCATTATGGACAGTGGGATAGAAGACCACAAGACAAGAAATATAATGTGCTTTGGTCACATAGTGACAACAGCAGCAGCAACTGCTGCAGGGACTCAATATACATGTGTTTCAGTGATGCTCAGAGATGTCAAGCCTGACTGTCTGTGTCTTCATGGTGGTTTGCCAAATAGTCTTTGGGTGTGGGGTTTTTTTCTCCCTTCCTCTATTAATAAAGCTTAAAAAAGAAAGCAAGGAGAAAAAAAACCACTTCCTTACATGATCATGCAGTGAGTATTAAGGACACATACCACACCTCACTACAGCAAATGTGGTCAGCGTCCTTAAAGTAAGTGGTGAAACAAAAGGTTTTCTCTTTGTTAAACTACAGTCCACATTGCAGCTGTGCAATGAAATTTATTCCTCACAAAGCTTGTTTGAGAGCTGTACTCTGGAATTTGTGTGCAATTCTTCCCCAGTTGTCTTTGAGCTTAATAGTCTCCCAGAGCAGCTGAACTAAGTGCCCAGTAGACTTTCCTTTGCCCATGTATATCTTGAATATTGGAAGAGCTGAGATAAGAGTTTATGTACCTGTCTATAAGTAATGAGATGAACTGAAGGGGAGTCTGCCTCTGCTCCAACCTGTTCTGTTCGTGCCAAGCTTGTCCCTGGTGGAAGTAGTCCCCGAGTATCTTTGCACAACTGTTGCAACCAGACAAGCTATGTTCAAAATAACTCTGAAGTCAGAGTAATCTTTCTATCGAGATTCTTGCATGCAATTGAATGAAACATAAATTAGTTTCTTTTTTTCAATACTCACTTGAATTTCTAAAGCTTGTTACTAAATGAGGAGTTGGTTTATTATCCTACAGATTCCTGATGGAAATAATTAGCTTCTCTCACCACTGAGAATCAATGCAATAAGCTATTCTTGAGACCTCTCCTGCCGAAGATAGGTGTTTAAAAGTGTTCTCTCTAAGTAATTGTTTTCTGTGTTATCTGGAGAGAGAAATAGATTTACATCCCAGAAACAATTGCGGTCTGCTAAAAATTGGCCACTTTCACAAAAGCCAATTATTTTTTTTCCCTGTTTTCTACCTAAGAGTTCAATTTTGATATGGAAACTATCTTGTATTACAGTGATATGGGGTCAAACTTATCAGAATATATTTTCTGGTTATTCATCATTGTGCTGTGTGGGTCTTGACTTCAGTCTCACCTGCCCCCCTCTCAGTCAAAACATGTCCTGCCTACTTATTTTCTTAGGCTTTGTTTTGTGGTTTTGGTTTGGTTTTTTGGGTGGGTTTTTTGGTTTTGTTAGGGTGTTTTGTTTGTTTGTTATAGTTCTCACACCGAATTTAGATGAAGGATCTTTAATCTTCCCTGCTTTTCATCTCTGAGTACGTTTGTCCTGTGTCTGGAACTTCCCCTTAGGGCTGGTGATTGGGTGTTGAGGTTTGGATGGTAGTCTGGGTGTTATGATTTATATTTGAACAGAAGGTCCTCATGTTCTGAGATCTCTCACTGATCTCGATAGGAATTTGGCTTGCACAAGAATGGCAAATTTTCAGCTGAGAAAGCTGAATAAATGTAGCGCTTTTAAAACCAAAACATTGTTACCAAAGAGTCTAGCCTACTAAATCATCTTCAATGCACTGAAAAGGGCAAAGAACACGAATCTCGGCACCTATCTTGCTGTTCATTTGGAATAATCTATTACCAATTTTGATCCAATGGGAACGACAGATTAGTTTTAGAGAGCTAGCCACATACAACTTAACGTTTGACTGAAATAAACTGATTGTAACAGGTTTGAAAAGGAACAACCATATGCATCTTATGTACCACTCAAAATCTATAAAACTACTGGGCAAACAGCATAGTGTATACTCGTTCTTATACATATTTAAACTTTGCTGAGGTATTTCTTTAATTACAGAAGAGCATCTTTAAAAACAACAGGAAAAAAACTCAAAATATGAGTTATATTCTGCACAGATTTTTTAGGGAGAAGGAATTCAATTGTATTGAAAGGTCCATAATCGTTAAAGGAATAACCACTCTTATTAGTATCGATAATACCATATTCTTCCTTGGCTTTTTATTCCTTCAAAGCATTACAAAAAATCTAAGGCTGTGACTTTATAAAACATAATTTTGCCTCGACTTTGCCCACCAGTGTTGTAAAATAACCTGAAATACTTCTGCCTTTTTCCTGGCGAAAACCTTACCCAGTGTCTACCTCTGTAAAGGACTGATTGTGTTGGATACCCCGCTTGCCTCCTCCATGAAATGGGACAAGCCATCTCTTGCACAAAAGCAAGATTGTTTTCATAAATGCTAGCTGAAGGCAAGTTTCTTTCACGCAGCAAAATTAAGTACAGCTTTTCTGTTTGAATTTTAACATTATCTGATAACTTCTACCTGCACCTAACAGTTATTTATTTCTCTACAATGAAGATAGCTAGACTGTTGTACAAGCTGGATTTCTCACCCATATATACTTCAGGAACAGGAGGAATGTATACATCATATTTAGAGTTTATCCTAGGCAGATACTGTGTTTGAAGTGCAATTTTCTAATCCTTTTAAATACAATCAGCCTATCTTGATTGTGACACTAGTGTTAAATGTAACTGCAGCCATTACCAAGTAGTTTCCATAAGTGGTTTTATTACTGGTTAGATTTTACAAATTCTGGTATTCGAACAGACTTCGACCTTAAAATTCTAAAACAACAAAGCAACCAATGAAAGGCTTAGGACTATTCAAAGTAACAAACTCTTAACATTTTTGCCCTGGTCATAAATATACAGAGAGAAAAAGAGAGAAGTGGACATGGAATCCAAAGAATGTAGATAAAACAGTATATAAGGCACATGGCAGTCTTTGAAAATACAGAAGCTTTAGCCAACTTAAATTAATTGCTGTTTCCCTTGCTCAGTCCACAAAACTGTACAGTTACACAAATGTTGTGTTGCAATAGATCTTCCAAGTTATTCTTCAGTCCATACTCCGTAATACCAGAACACTACATTTCCTTCTGTTTTTTAGGAGAGATCCTAATCGTGGTTAGTCAGTTGCTCAAAGCCTCTATTAAAATACACTTGGAATTTCAGCTAAGAATAATTTCTTTTTTAAAGAAATTATTAAGAAAGAGTCATCAGAAAAGGTTTGTAAGAGTTGTCTGTGAAGGACTTCGAGATTCATGAACCTCAAGACTTCCGGGCACTGATGTCAAGACAGATGTCACAGTAGGCATAGTAGGATTAGTCAAGTCCGTTAAAGTAGTGGGAGTGCTGGATGGACTCATGGAGGCATTGGATATTTCTGAGGCAGGACCTGATGGGGTCCCTGCTTGGAGTGTTGAGTCTGAAGTCTTATCCACCCCTGTGTTTTCTTGACGTAAGAGGTTCCGTCTGAATTTGGCTCGAGCATTTTGAAACCAAACCTGAAATAGTTTAATATAACAGGGTAGCATTTAAAGAGCTGCAGTGTTTAAAAAAGCAAAAGCATATTCACAAATTCACCAACACTTGAATTGGGAAGATGTTTTTACTGGTAACATGTTAGAAAAGTAGCCCCAGTGATGAGAAGTGTCCTCTGCATGCCTGTAAAGCATTCCTCTTTCCCTCTCCTGCAATCCTGTATAAACAGTCTGCCTGGGACAGGAGTGGACTAAGGATGGAGGACGGGAGTCTTTCTGTGCAGGCTATGTATAAAGATGCTTAGAAATTTGGCAGCCTGCATGAATCCTTGATTGACCTCAATCCCAGAAGTATTTGTCTGGATGAGGCAGACATCAAGCATCTGATGAATATAAAATAACGAGTTTCAGCACCCTCGTATCTCAAGTCCATCTCCCATCGTAAGCAGCAGGTGACACAGACCACAGCACCCTGCCTCTCTGCGGGCCCTGAGAGCTCTCCCAGGAACTTTCTCATGTCTTGGTGTCTGCAATGCTCTCACTTTTCTAAAAGGACTGTCCCTCTTTCTTACTCTTCTCTTACTCTTCTTTCTCAAATGCTTCAGCTCCCTTTGCCTATGACAGTCTCCTTTTTCAAATGTTTTCAGTAGTGGAATGATGTTGGGAAAAGAGGCTTAAATGGTGTTAAAGACCCACATTGCATTAAAAACTGTCATTTCAGTAGAAATTATATCCACATACAGAAATTTTTCCAAGATTGCTACTTCTTGCGTTATCTGATTATTATCTATGAGTGAAGGACAAAAGCTATGACTTCATCTTTCTCAGTTAAATTTCAGTGTTTAGGTTCAAGTTAATAATGCTTTCCACTGTCTGCTGGATTTGTTTAAAGATAAAATATTTTTCTGACCTATTTGAAAATAGATAAATAAAATGCATTTGTGAAACTTGCATGAAACCTAGGTACAGCATATTACTTTGACTAAATTTGAAAATGTCGTTAAATACCCCGTGTTCAACCTGACATATGTTGATACCAAGTGATTTTACTGCTACAAACCAGCTGAAATTTCACTGTGCTTATTTATCGGAAGGCCTTTGTCATTGTTACATTCTTTACAATGGTCTCAATCTTGATCCTACTGTCCTCACGTTGACCTGCTACAAGGAATAGGACCAAGTCTTTCCATTCCAGATGCAATGAGCCTCATCATCTTTGTATCTGTCGAAGAAAGGAACCGAGCGAGTGAAAGGATCCTCATAGCCATACAGTACCTCCATCAGATTTCTCCTCTGTGGCCTGTACAGGGAAACTGAGTGCGTGGAACTCACGAGGCAACACCAACCTGTACAGAAATTCTGACCTCTACCTCTGAAACAGCACGGCCCCTGCCATAGGATCCGCTTTAAGCCAGACCGCTAACGGAAGAGCGATATGTAAATACGAGCAGTCCTGTAAGGCGTTCTCCTTGCACTCTCAGCTCGCCAGGCGCAGTTAGAACTGATGAACATGTCTCAGCTGTTTTTCCTCTGACTGGTTTTCTTCTCATCTGTGGAAATTTCCTCTTGCACCTCTTGGCTGAAATTTTGGTTGCACCTATAATGAAATATTTTCTGCTGTGGAATACTTGCAG
>JANZYA010000505.1:0-10924 GCA_027575145.1 Gyps rueppelli | reverse complement strand
AAATCTTCACTGCAGAGGGCAAAGGTGGCCCCAGGGACCCACTTTTCCAGCTGGGCTAATTTGGCTTTCTCAGCAGGGAGCAAAACACGAGCGTAAGACAGGTCTAGCATGACCAGTGTCCAAGCTATTTTATTGAGTGTAGGAACCTGACATGATAATGCACCAGGCAGGGTTGACACACTAGAGCATGTTGAAAATATGTGAATCTTTCCTACAAAATCCCGCAGGAGGAATGAAAACTTGTACCAGTCACAAAGCTCTTTGGAAAGACAAGTATAATAATGTTTCAAAAAATCCTCCAAGTCAAATGCAAAATTTACATTCAAAGTACTGGTAAAAGAAAAGGGAATTGCGTGGTAAGTTTACCAGATAAACAAAACTGTTAAAAAAGATGACATAGCATTATTACCAAAGTTATAATTCAAGTTGGAGCATAAGTAAAAATAATTTGACCTGCTTTCCTTTAGCCCTGTTCTTGTAAGTCTGCTTACCACTAAGAGGTTCCTGGTTTGAGAGAAATCCCTCTTTTGACACTTTATCCTAGACTAATGTTACTTCGCCAGTCAGTCATATTGTTTCTATGACATGCTATGATAAAATATGTTGGGAAGACATGAATTTTTAAAATAGAAGTAGACAGGCATCTCCCAAAACTAGTCCCCTTCAAATTCTGAGGAATCCTGAATACGAAGCAACTTGACTTCTTCTGAGAGGTATGACTTATGCCGAGGTTGCTGATATGGGATTTAGAAGACTTACGTTTGATTCATGGCATAGATGCAGATCCCTGATACGGTTCAGTAGAAGTTATTTAACGCCCTCAGTCTCAGTACGCTACCTGATAAAAGGGAGCAATCACACAAGCAAATTTAGAAACCCCAATGAATATAGTGCAGCACTGAGATAAGCGAGGATGCAAATCAAATAGCTCCCTAGATAGTTTTGCATTGATTCAGTAGCATTCCTTTTGAGCTAAGTAGACAAATATTTCAAAATGTGATCTTGTACAGGAGAGGAAACTCTAAGCTGCCTTGGTAATGGTCTTTTGTGAGTAACTCTCCCACCTACCCCAGTCTCATTGCATTTTCTTGATGTTTCAGATCTTTATCAGCTAAAATTGTGCAATTATCACTCAAAGGATCACATTCTCATAAAAAGAGCTGTATCTCTGGATTTTACTGATGCAAGATCATCTTAGTCATCTGACTATAATTCCCATCTGTGCATCTTTTCATGTTCTTACTGAGATATTTAGAAAGCCAGGAAAAATTATGTGACTAGCCTAGCAGCTGAATCATTGTATTTTATGTTGAATATCAATGCTGGCACAGGAAGTGCAAGATACTATCTCAGGTCTTTTTGAACGATTGAAGGAGGAAGAGGATTTGTAAACAGTTTGCAATATAATCATGGAATCTTTATCCAGGCATTCCTAGAATTTAATAATAATAAATTAATATTTAGATCAGATTGTGGTTTGGGGTTTTGGGGGTTTTTCTGTTTGTTTTTGTTTTCAAGAATGTTTCCTTTATGTAAATTATGCATTTTTCAGAAAATGTCATGGTGTGTTAATTTTCATGTCTCATAATTATTATTTCATAATATTCCATATATGTTAAAATTATGCTCCTCCACAGGTGCCAGCCTGAGGAAATTTCTTTCAAGGCACTTAAGAGAACACAATAAAAAAAGTTTGCTTTTATTTAATCATTTCAGTTTGAGAACTATATTTAGCAAGTCTTCAGTCATATTTCATATTAAATTACAGAAATCAGCTGAAACAAGCATTATACAAGTGTTTCTTTCAAAGCTAACTCCAAAAAACCCAACGAAATAGAGATTCATAAAAATGTAACCAACTGGGACAGTAAATTAAGGAAAATTTTGCATAGACATTTCAGATTCTAACAAGTTTTCTGTACTCAGACACTGCCGATTCCAGATTCGACACATCTGCAAACTGACTAAAAAAATTGTTCCAGAGCAAAATATTCATGAGCACAGAGGAATTTATAAGAATAGTTACTTGAAAAGTAAATCTAGAAGTAGTGGATAAGGAACAAGATGCAAGAGTTCCCAAGTTAAAAGTCTCATCTTTGACAGCATTATTTTACAGAATTCAGTCAGCAGTTAGTGTTGAGTCCGGGGGGAAGAAGACATTATAAAATTTTATCAAAAGATCACACTTATACCTTCCTGTACACTGGCAAAGAAATTTATACAGTGTAAGCACAGCTACTTCCTCTTCACTGTTAGTGTTTTCTTGATCCATGCCATTCTCTTCTGAAGAAAGAAATAATAAGCAAGTTACTTCATACATACACATTTATACAGCAAGAATGTAATTTTTCAAGTTTTGAGAAAAAGGCCAAAACTAAGTGAAACATTCCACTGTTCTACAATATGATGTACTGGAAAAAGTTTTCTGCTGCACATCTTATGTGGTAAGTTTATGCTATTGTCAACTCCAGTGAGGTGTTGGTTTACTTGTTAGATTGGTTTCGTTTCTTAATAAACTTGCTTGGAGTTCTTTACTTTTGGCATACTACACCTTATCTAGTTCCTCTTGCTGGAAGATACATTGATTCCTGACTTCACTAACTGCAACTTACTCATCATGAAACGACTATATGCAATAAACACTTCCAGGCACTGCTACATCAGCTGGAAAGCAAGGATTCATAACTAGCTATGCTCCAGAAAAACTCCAGTGTTAAGCAATAAAGACAAAAGACTGAACTTTCATGAGTACAATTTATCAACATTTCCTCTGGGCTGAAAGAGAGAGCACCAGCAATTTTATTTTGCAACTGTAAACTGCATACATTTACCAATAGCACCTTAGTGTTTTGCAAGTACAGATTTGAGGAATCATTTCAACAAAAGTTGAAAGAAAGTGGCCTTACCTGTAGATGAGGTAAGTAAAATTTGTACTATGTGTGCCATAGTGACAAGATGAAACAAGTGAAGATCTCCAGTGCCAAGACTAACCCCTGAAAAATCCTGACAATGTATGGCAGGGAAAGAGAGCACCAAGCTTACCTGTAAAAGAAAACAAGAAAGCTAGTATATTCCTTTTCTTTTTGAATCTTCCCATTTTCTCTGCTCATGCTGCAACTACACCCTTTGAAGGCAGCATACTTCATAAGGCTAATTTTGAAGGTAATTAGCCAGCCACTATTTAAGGGAACAATGATTAACTATCGGGGGTTTGGGGGGTCTGTTTGGTTGTTTGGGGTTTTTTCCCCCCTATTTTTTGTTTCTGGTTTGTTGGGGTGGGGGAAGGGGTTGGTTTTGGTTTTTTGGTTTGGTTTGGTTTTTTTAATATCCAAAGGGTATACATTCCACCTCATTTTACCCCTTTTTTTATTTATAGATAAGAATACTTGAAACGAAAAGAGTCTTTAAATTATATTAAGTAGTGAAAAAATACTAAAAACCTGAACATTTTGAAAGGTTCCTAACCCAGAGTAAAGAGAAAGTTTCCAATTAAGTTTCTACATAGTGCCTACTAGATCAAAACATTATTAATATATATTATTGAATACTTACCAATAAATGAAACATGTCAATATCAAGTATGCAAGGAAGATTTCCATTTTTTTCATTAGGCACCAGTGCTGAGTATTTTAGAGAGAAAAATAAATTTATTAATTGAACATTTATATATGAAAATATTTTAGTGTATTTCAGTATAAGCATAATGATGTATGAATGGTAAAGCACAAAAGAATGGATGGTACCTGCTGTGCTGCGAGTTGAAGTGTCAGCTAGACTCCTTTTCATTTCTTTGCTCTATCTTAATAGACAACAATGTATGGATTACTCCAAATTTGCTGTATGGAAGTTAGATAAGCAGACAAAGTAAACTAATTCATGTTGTAAACACATCCAAATTTTATGTGGGTTTATGGCAGTTTCTCTTAACTCTCTGCATACTCGGTGACATGTATCACTTCAGACACAAGCCTAAAATGTGCGAGCAGTTTTACTGAATTTAGAAGATCCGTGGGTAAACAAGTAACATGCAATTGCTCTTTGCAGATTAAGGGCCCAAATGATTACATTTTTTAAGTAAAAGTTGTATTCTCTACTCTTTTTAAAAGTGCTGTAAAAATACTGAATTCACTTCTGAATTTAAAAGTACATATACATTCAAATACAAGGAAAATTTTTTAATACCTGAAAATAGAATACTAATAGAAAATGCATACTTATGCATTACTGCAAAGTGTGATGGCAAGGTACATGGCTTTGAATAAAAAACTGATTTAACTATTCTATGAAAAATAGCATCATGCTTCAAAAAATAAACTTTTCTGTACTTTATGGTACAGACCTAAAACCCAATATCCATAAAATATTCCAGAAAATATACTCTTTGCCTGTTTTTAATTGCTATGTTAGTTCAAGTTGTGTCATATGTCTTTGTGCTATTAACCTTTGGTTAGTCATTACACAGCTGCCAGTCCTCAGTTTTCTAAAAGTTTGTGTACTTGTATGGTATGCCAGTCCATATCACTCTAGCCTTGAAAGCTGCTGCATGAATTAATAGTTCCCCCTGGTGACAGCTGGTATACAGCGATTTACATTTTTCAGCATGTAGCCAGATTTTCATTATTTAGGTATACTACTTTATTTACTCAAAATATGCAACATATAGTATTTCAGTTATAAACCTAAATAGGAAAGGACAGCCTGCCTGATGCTGAATGTAAAAATCTTGAGTCCTGTGTTCAGCTATTAGAAAAAAAATCCTTGCTAGATAATAGAAACCTTAGCTCCAAGAGAGCTGCTGAGTAGATGTAAACCAAACCTGTTTGAGTGACATGCTTGCTTCCATTGTTCATGAAAGGCCACAGTCTCAGACTGTTTCTAATCACACTGCACTTCAACACGACGCACCGTAAGTCAGAGTAGAGGGAGAAAGCAGTGTGTTAAGAACTATAAATCAAAACAATCTATATCGCACTGCAGTTGAATTAGCATTCTTTTGTTTGAGACCGCTACCTGACGTGTGTCTAGCTGGGCATTCATCAAAAGAGGGTATGTAACTTTGTTAATTATTTTCTGGTAATTGCATACTCACCTTTAACATCTGAGAGGAAATAGAGAAGTAATGTTTCCTTTGTCTTGAGTTAAAGTCTGCATCGTCATCATCTTACGCTGCCTCCAGTAATTACCTTGTGTTTTAGTATTTTGCGAACTGTGCAGGCAGTGTGGTTTATTTGTAAAGCTGGATCCGGTGTTAAGGAAGAGCAGCTAGAGCATTTGCAGAGATTGAGATGATGAAGACCACACAAGGCTGATTTAGATAGCATTTAAACTATTGGATAAGCAGGAATGAGTAACAAACCAGCTGTATGAGATACATTTCTCTTAAGAGATCCAAGCACTGCTGCTCAGATGGTAACAATAGTTCCTGAATTCCCTGCAGCACTGACCTTCTCTGGCTTTAGGGTAGTAGAGGAACTGTACCTATCCAAGTGTTTCTCCAAATATTAGTGTTTGGTTGGTATCTCGTGAGTAAACTGCAGCCAGACTGTCAGCAACCTAAATAAAACACAAGAAAAAAACCCAAGATGTATACCACCAATAGCAGGCAATATCACCAGAAGAAATGAGTGAAGCCTGGACAAGAGGGACCGTCCTTAGCAACCAATTTTGTATTGTTAGAAGGACCTCAGGTTATAACCTAAATGCATTGCACAACAGTAGTAACCTTATACGCCTTAATGAGATCAACTTCACTAACCTTATAAATATACCTGGTCCCACAACCAACTGCTGAAGACAGTACTTGTATTTATAAACCAGTGAGCAAACGAATCCTATTTGTTTCAGGAGGAAAGGTTAACCACCTACAAACTGAGGAATAAAACTGATTTGCTTGTTCAAGTCCCTTTTTGACACTCGGTGTTCGTCTTCTGTATGTTCTCCATTCCTACTTACAAGTATAAAATACATTGTGCCCATGGTGTTGCTAAGTGGATGGAACAGAGGGATAGAGTTATCCCAGTGCTCTGTTCTACTAATAGCTGTAGTCCAGGTATTTGAATATGTTAAAGTTTTTTGGTAAAGAGGATGTGCAGAGGATGCTTTGTGTATGGTTAAACTTACTCTGAACAAGGACAGAAACAGACAAAAACAAATCCCTAAGCTCATGTATCAAAGGAAGAAAGAGTAATGTATATCTTGTGTCAAGCAGTTATTATCTAGAGATCGGTTGATCTCTCCTCTGATAGGTGTGTTGCATAAGAGCACCAAGAATAACACCAAAGGCAGATCAGACAAGTCTGCTACAGTGACATATTTCCTCATCAGCAATGCAAATCAACCGAAAGACCAATATTTTCCAGAGTCCAATCACTCTTCGGCTGAGCTACAACTCCAGCGTGGTGCTGAGGCAACAGGATGTTACTCACAAACAAGCTCCTGCACCACAACTCTCTCAATTCCCATTTTGTGAATGAATCTCCTGCAGTATTGCCAAACGACTGTTCACCCAGGGGTACGTGGTGAATGCTCTGATGCCAGATTAATTTGGGGATATTTTTAAACTCCCAGGGCTACCTCAAACCCATCCAACTGCTCGCATGCAACCAAAGAAGCAGGAGCATCCCTGGCTTTTGCAGGGCACTACGCTGAGGCAGGAGGAAATAGTTCACTCGTTCAGTTATGACATCTGCCTGTTTCAAATTAAGTTTACGGGATCCAATACTTCTGGTTTATACCACATCCCCACCATGCAGAAAAGGGCTTTGCAAATGAGCAATTTTTCTTCCCCTGTAAATACTTTCTCAGAAATGTAGTTTTAAGGTTTACGTGTGCCCTTAACGTTTCCTCAAGAGCCCAAACCATCCAAATTTCAGGTGCAAAGTTTAAAGGCTAGCCTCGAGGCTTACAGTAGGGCTGGAACTGCTCTCTCCTACTGAAGGAGCAACTAAGCACGCGGTTATGGTGGCAGACGGGGCCTGGTACAGCCTGGTGCGAGGATGGTGTTGGTGGGGATGTGAGCTGGGTCCTTTTCAACTCCTCTGCGGAAGAGATTTCCACTACAGATACCAGGAGAGCGACCGCTCGGGTGTTAAAATGTTGGCACAATTAAAAAAAAAAACAATGGATTTAGGCTGCTGATAAATAAATGCAGACTGGCAAGCAGAGGGTGGTTTTAGCAGTGACATTCTAGAACAGTCTTCCCGGAGGCTGCGGGGATAAAATAGTCTACCTATTTTGGAAGAGAAGCACGATCTTTTTATAAAAGGATAAAGCCCCAGGAGACGGCGACTGCTGGGGTGGCAAGGACTGAGCCCGCTGAATCCTGAAGCTTCTTGTGACCATGAGTTCCTAAAATAAATAATTCCTTAATAGACCTGACAACCTCTGTACCGAGATCTGTATCCCCTGACACTTAAAAACCCGTGTAAAAAAGTGCATGTAAGATTCAAGCCCTTCCATCTTTGCTCCAAAGGACTGCCAAACAGAGTTTGTCTTTTATTTACCTTTCAGGGTATTCATAAAAATTGCTGATTTTACTCAAGAAGTAGAGATCATGAATAGTACTGGCAGAATATTACTGCTAATAGAAGTTTAGTCTTGCAGTATGTACATTCTTTTAACCATTACATGGAATATTTTAGTTAATATTTGATCCCTTGTATTGCAAAGAAACCTAGGTTTCACTGAAGAAAGCTGTTTTCTTTCAAAGAGCACGGCAATACTGTAAAAAATTCTGAAATCTTACTTAATACAACTTTCAAAGATGACATTATTTCTCTGCTCACACTTCAGTTTCATACTGTGATTTTCAGGCAATATTTGATTGGGTAGACATTGCTGGCAGCAAGTTAGCGTCTATGTCCCAGACAAATTAGGCAAGGCTTTAGTGCTATTTTCAAATAACATTAAAACAGAAATCTCACTTTGACTTTACAAACTAGGTACCTCAGCATCTCAGAGAACCATATAGGGGAGAAAGTTTTGTGATTCCACAAAAATGATGGAAGAGGGAGATTGTCAATGGAACTTAACACGCACCGTTTTGTACCTTCAGTATCTGGCAATGTCAGATAACGGTCTTAGAAAAGAATGCGTGGCCATTGGAATACACGTATACCTGGTCACTGAAACAACGGGAAGAAAACTCATATTCATTTAATACCTTGGTATGCAGTCAGTGCCATTCCAGAACCAGAGGAGCTTCCTTTAAACCTGACCCGGGACTGTTGATTTCAATTGAACTATATTTTGTCTCCACTTGCTCCAAGACTTAATGCTAGGAGAATATACAATTGTTATCACTCACAAGTAGCAAATCAGTTACTCTGTGGCAAATGCTCCCAGGCATGTTTTTACCCCACCATCAGTGAAAGACAGCTTAACCCCAAGTATAAGCAGCAAGATATCTCACATTTACTGCAGGGTAAGAGTCCGTTCCCTGGCTCTTACTGGGGAATAGCTGGCATGCTGCAAATTCCCATTCTTCACTTAGCATTCAGCAATCTGTTCGTATACCCATACCTTTGAGTATTTGCCATTTGGCTGCATCAGACTTCACAGACTAGAAAGCAATATGGATCAGAGAGAAGGCTCCAGAGAGACCTTACAGCAGCCTTCCAGTACCTAAAGGGGCATACAGGAAAACCAATTTTTGTCCTCCCTCAGATTGCTTTCAGTTAACCTATGGGAGGGAGCAACGTGTCCTGCTGGAATACCAGGCCTTTTATTCTGAGGTCTCTGCAGGAAACCTGCAGATTGTCCGAAGCGCACATCAAGGGCAATACTTTGTAATCCATCAGCTGAGAGAGAGCGGGATGGCGTATGCAAATGGAAACAATCTGGAAAAACAAGTTGCTGTCATGTGTACGCTCTTCATGCGGAGGATAGGAAAGTGCTTGTACTTAACTGGAACCAGACAGTGGTATCAAGTCTCAAGTAGAGTGATTTGTCTCAGAGGGCACGTAAGCTAAAGGTAACCAGTGTGAACCAGGCAGCTGTAGGGGAGTTTGTCTTGCCAGGCCACCCTCAGTTAGGTAGCTCTTATCAGTAGTACCAGATAAAGCTAAGAGTTCTGCAGTACTGATAACGAAAGCACTGAATTTGGGTACAGATGTATCAGAATTGGGACCAATGAAGAAGTAATTAGAAGCAGATTGTTCATCTGGGAGGAGACTGGCTGGAGAAAAGGAGGTTCAAGGGGAGCAAAAAGGTGGGTTCAGAAATGGAAAGATGGAAAGTAAGATAAAGACTGGGTAAAGAAAAAAGGAGGGCAGATTTTCTGCAGTAAGAGTGTGAACTTTTAGAGACGGTAGCGTAGCTGGCCCACTTGCCCAAGGCCACGTTCATTCACATGAGGAAGAGCCCTGCGGTGGTCTTTCACTGGGGAGTCACAAAAGGCTGAAGGCAGCTGTCTGCATCAGTGTTTTGTGCTGTTGGCTGCAGCACATATAGCCTTGACTCAGTTTCTCTCCTGTTGCCACCAAAGCCTGAGGTTTACCACAGAGGCCTTGGGACAGCGTAGGCAGAACCAGTGATGCCCAATTGGTTCTGGCAAACCAATGTGTCACTGTAGAAACTGCTTCACTGAGTATTTAGTGTGGACATCTGTAAGCTTCACTTGATTTTCTGCCAGCTTGCCCTATTAAATATACAAGCTACAAGTTATGTAGTTAAACATGAAAGAGTTTTATAAATGCCTTTTATAGTTGGCATTCAGAAAACTTTCCATGTTGGCAGACGGAAGGAAAAAAAAAAAAAGGGAAATTCAAAAAGCAAAACTGTTTTAGCTTAAAGGATCTTTGAGATGATAAAGTAGTTTTGAGAAGAGCATTTGAATCTTTGCTTTTGAAGTGGATGAAGAAATGTTTGGGCCAAAGGGCTGTTTTTATTGATGCCGGGTCTAGAATTTGTGTGTTTTAGCACTGTCAAAGTGTGGAGCTGCAGGTCTTTCTCACTTGGAGAAGTCAGTGGGAGTCTTTCGATTGACTTCAGTAAGCACTGGACCAGTCGCTTCATTCTGAGAAAGTGCTTCCCTCTGTCTTTTCTCCTTTAGTTAAATACTGGGCATCATGTCCTAATGCCCATGTAGCTGGGAGGCAGAATACAGCAGGTAACTTCACAGCGTCTCCGTGGCTGACTTCCAGGGATGATGGAGAGTGGTAGAGGAAACAGAGATCAGCTGGTCAGAAAACAGAGTTTCAGGAGTATCTATCGCTTGATCTTGTTTTCTTGTCCAGAGCTATGTTAATACAGTAGTGCTATTTTGAAAGACACTGCAAAATATGCTACTCTTCTATTAATAAATTATTGTATCAGCTGCAGTAGAATTGGTAGGGGAAAAGTGGAGGAACTTTTCTAGCATATTTTGGAAAAAAGCAGGAGAAGATGGAGAGAGAACAAGGAGGTGAAAACACAGAAATTTGTTGATTTTCTTAGGATGATACTTAAAAGCTGAATTATCCCTGTTCGATACCAGTCTAAGTGCAGTAATGTTAGTGGGAAATTCCTCTCACCAGGGAGAGGTCTGTGCCCTTGTACAGGCTCTCTCTGGGTTGTGTTTGTCCAGGTGCAAGCATGATGGGTACCAAGCCAGTTGCTTGTAATATTTCATTTGCTAGTCAGGATGCATTTTTTTCCAGGTGACTTACAATGGCTTTGTAACATCCTCTCATGCTAGTGAAATAGGGAATGGAGAGAAACTCCATGTATCTTCCAGGTGCTTGGGTGGATTTGTCTGGGTAGGCTTTTTCCGTTTTTGAAGAAAACGATATATGGGTACAGTGGTCCTTTCTGGGTAGGCAAGGTTGGGTTCCTAACCCAATGTGACACCAGCTGTCCCTCAGATGGAAGATCAGTGGTTTTTATCCTGCAATCTGCTTGACTTTTTATTTTTATTTTTTGCATTTGGGTTTCAGTAATGCGGTAG
>JANZYA010000272.1:0-11090 GCA_027575145.1 Gyps rueppelli | reverse complement strand
ATGAAATAATGCTTAAACTCCCTTCTAGATTCTTTCTAGGATAAAGTAATATAGGATGGTTTTTGCAGAAAAGGAAAATTGCTCTCTTTATTATGCAAGTAAGTTCACGTGCAACCAGTTTGACCTCTGTTATCACAAAATGCCATAGACCTATTCATTACTGCCTTTTCAGGGAGACAATGATTTAATGACTATTAGCTGGGTGATAGTTACCTACCATAGTTATCTGACTTCCACAGTTCTTTCCTTTTCATGGATCATTTTCTTAAGAAAGTTGAAGTTATCGGTCTTTCAACGTTGGAATAATTAAACTATGTACTTGTCTTTAACAGAACAAGTTGGGAGTGGGTGTACGGGGGAGAAATTGAGATATCTAAGATGTTTTCTTACGAGCAATTTATCTACCTGGAAAAATCATCTGCAAGTATTGATAATTACTTCACTGAAGAAGACTGGGAACTTTACTCTTTTTGCTACAAGTTGGCAAGATCTGTCTTCAGAGTCACTGGCTGTGTAATCCATTCCTGTTGGGTATGCAATGACAAAATATTTCTTATCATTAGATCAACCCTCTCCTCCCTCCACCCTGAAACTGCTCTGATACATGCAGATCCAGTAACCAGTGGATGTAATTATTCACCACGCTTTTCATCAGGTTCTTAAAATATAGTGGAACCCATTTCAGATATCCTATCTTAAACTTGCCTGTGTGTATTATATTAGAAATGCTAACATCATTAGACACAGGTTTGCATAGCTCAACATCAAATTGCAGATAAGGGGTGGGATGCTGAACCTGCCCCAGTCATACTGAATGTGGAGAACATTTCAGCCTGTTGCAAAATCAAACAGGTTTGCTTAAGCTGATGAAGGCTTTTCTTCATCTGCCTTCAAAATATTAGATATTTCCTCTTCTATCCGTTAGCTCTCAGGGAACTGCGAAACCCTACGTAGTCTTTCCTAGGAAAGACCTGGTTTCAGTGTAGTTTGAGAGATGACTTTTTCCTGTAGATTGGAATAGCAAATCTGCGGTTTGGACTTGTTTTGTTTTCAAATTGTCACGATGAATTATCAGATATAATGGTCAACATCATTAATAGCATTTATAAGGACACATAGACTTAAAGACAAGTAATTTAAAGACTTAAATTTGCTTATCACAACTCAAGAAAAAGACCTGGATAGTTGTATGAAATCATCAGCTTTGTGTTCAGTAGCAGTCAATGCAGCAAACACAAAATACTAAGATTTTGGGGAGAAAAATAAAAAAAAAGAGAAGAAAACATTAAGCACCAATACATACTTTTAGCTCTTTCTATAGCAATGAGGGGATAAATTTTGTGATCAGAACAAAAGTAATGAGATGAAAATGTATGGGTTGTGTCACCATTTCTTCCCCTTTCCCAAACAGGCACTGGAGAATGACTGTAAGAAAAGATTCCTTCCTTTTTTCTGGTATGTATTACTATCAAGCTCTGACCTAAATTGCAGCTTTGTGGAATATTTGAATGCCAAAGATCTCAGATCTGTTGTTACCAAATGATTTGTCTTCAACTCTACTTTTTTTGGTTTCATTATTATGGTGAACTAAATCATGATTTCTGAGGCATGGGCTATTATATTTGTAATGCTAAAAAAACTTAAAATGCAAATGACACATTTTACTTTATGAAAGCACAAGATTTGGGTTTTGATTATACAATTGGAAACACAAGTCACACTCAAAAAGTAGATGTTAAGAAAGTACAAACTGAAAACATATCTGAGATTAAGCTTTTTTTTCTAGCTGATATGCAAAGATCTCTGAGGTTTTTCTCAACTATAGAAGCCAAGGAACCACCTGAATAGTATTTCACTGCCAAAGTACTGCCTTTTCATGTTTGGGATTTCATAGGTAAGAGACAACTGAGTAGTACTTCAGACTTGGCATATAAAACTAACTGTGAGCCTAGCTAAGCTCACTTCTTGAAAACCTACTAGAATAGATTGCCTGAAGAGGCCATAACTCTCCATGAAAGAATCTTTTTAAGAATATATGATAAGAAATAATTATCTATAATTAATCTCACATTGTGATAAGGGGAGGAGCTGTATAGCAACTTAGAATGTGTCAAAATGTTCAAGGAACAGAATGTGTTTATTTGGAAATGTGGTTAAGAAATTGCTCGAGTTGATAAAGTTTAAGCCCTTTTACACATTTTCCTCTGATTTTTTCCTCTCCTTTTTTCCTTGTCAGCAGCAAAATTCTCCCACTCCTATAATTGTATTTGTTGTGTGTTGGTCATGTAATTATTCTCTTAAATTGGATGTTCTCAGCCCTTCCTCTTTTATTTACTTTGAAACACAAACTCCATTTCCAATGCCAACACAATAATTCTACAGCAAAGCCCAGGGGAGCTTTGAGTGGGTAAGGAATGAAACACCGGCTTCACTTAATAGTAAAATTAGCTGGAGCCACCATTTTACTTTCCATACATATTTTATAA
Source organism: Gyps rueppelli (assembly GCA_027575145.1). Lineage (NCBI taxonomy): Eukaryota > Metazoa > Chordata > Aves > Accipitriformes > Accipitridae > Gyps > Gyps rueppelli. The sequence goes on along the minus strand of JANZYA010000272.1, from coordinate 8,604 downwards.
AGGAACTACCTTGGGGATGTCTAAAAGAGCAATGCTAGTACTTTGAATTGTACAGTAAATGCATCTTCAGAAGTTCCTGCAGCTAGGATCAAAGCTGTACTGCTTCAAGCAATAGGCAAGTATGGAGAATGTGTGGTCCCTTCCCCAAAGGTCGTACATGTCCTCCCAGAGAGGTATTTTTTTGTTAATTTGGATGAAATGCCAGTGCTTCAGCTTTAAGCTGAAGCCATTCATAGGGGTTTCCCTTCCATCTTTCTTTAGACTCTTTTCAGGTGTTGCACTAGATCATATCTCCCCTCCGGCCCGCTTGCATGGGACCATGACCTCTGAATGCTTTACTCTCTATTTTAGGCATATTGTCCTGGCACTTTTTTGCAGACCTTGCAGCCTCTGCTTTACAGGGTGTCCTGGTTTCGGCTGGGATAGAGCTAACTTTCTTCCTAGTAGCTGGTATAGTGTTATGTTTTGGGTTCAGTAGGAGAAGAATGTTGGTAACACACTGATTTTTTTTCGTCGTTGGTAAGTAGTGTTTAGACTAAGTCAAGGATTTCTCAGCTTCTCATGCCCAGCCAGCAAGAAGGCTGGAGGGGCACAAGGAGTTGGGAGGGGACACAGCCAGGACAGCTGACCCAAACGGGCCAAAGGGATAGTCCATACCGTGTGATGTCAAGTCTAGTATATAAACTGGGGGGAGTTGGGCTGGGAGGGATCACCGCTTGGGAACTAACTGGGCATTGGTCAGCAGGATACAGCTGTAAAAAGCCCTCAGAAGGATCTAGATGACCACGGGATGAGGACATTAAGAGGCAGTCCCAGGCTTGCACCTCCTTTCCAAAGTGCTTTTTTTTCTAGAAGAGATGAGGAGGAAATAAAGGCCTTTGTCCATTCTCCAAGCATTTAGTGCAATGGTTTACCTTGAGCAGCTGGATTCCACCTGGAGTTGCTCTCAGCAGTATTTAGGAGAGGTATCTAGACAGCTGCCCTCAACCCACACTCATGGGAGAGACCAAGCTGTCTAGGTAGCTGGGAGCAACACTCTTCTATGGGAAAGACTGCTTTACCCCCCCTCCCCCCAGGGTCTGAAGAAGCTCCTCTGCGGGGAGGACAACTGAGCATTTAACAGAAAAATGGATTTTACTCCAAAATGCCAAAAGCCCAAATGATCTAACAGTGGCCTTGGCAATTAACGTTGGTGCTCAGTGTCTGGTATGATCTTGGTCTCACAATGCACCATAAAGATTTTCATTCTGATGAGTTACAACATATGTCTAGGACCTTTCTGTGTAAAGACTGACCCTGGTTACCTTAAAATATTGTATTTATTTGGATTTTGAATCTAATGCACCATAAGACAGCCCATGTTATAAGTCATCACACACCCCAGAAGGCTTTGTACGTAGAGCCAGTCCAGCACGTGTTAGTGAAGCGAATTGGTTTAGTTACTTGTCTAAAGGGGGCAGTTGTCTGATCCACAGCAGTGAATCTTCACACATGCAAGTAGAGCTAAAATAAATCTTTGTAAAATAACATTAATAGCCCAAGTGCAGATGGAAATTTGTCATGCAATAATGTTGCTCCCAGCTTCACTACCCAGCTGCTAGTTTTCCTTCCTGAGCTGCTGAATTTGGATCCTGATGACAACATGGGATCCAAAGCCAAAGTGGGGGACAGTGCAGACGGTGGCATGGGTTAAGTGCTCTCCCATGAGGGCTGTGTTTGTGTTGATCTCTCTATATAGGAGTAGACGGATCTGACTTTCTCTGAACAACTTCATGTTGGTCCTGGAAGTGTCTTCTAGTACAATTAGTTTGCTAAAGCACCTGCATGGTTGTATCATGTCCTTACTCATCCCACTAACCTGTGTGTGAGCCAGACGACTTGTCTTTTTACCCGTTTCACTAGCAGTAGTCTCTTGCTGCTGGGTAAGCGTATCGATAACCCCCACGTGGCGCTGTACCAGACCCGATTCCCAGAGCATGAACTGGTGAAGGATGAGAAGAGGCAGACTGTTATCTTCAAGCTATCCCAGTAAGTGGCTGCTTCTGGGTTCCTTGTGGATGGGACTTTGGCTACCAGGCTTCTACAGCTGACTCTGTTGTTGCTGTAATTTTCTTTCCTGTCTGTTTCTTGTAGAACGATACAGTATTCTCCAGAGGAGATGCTGGGGATGGTCCTGAACTATTCACGTGGTCTGGCTGAGGAATTTGCAGGTTGGAAGGATTTAGCTGTTTCTTACAGTGTCTGTGTATGCGTGTGTTTGTATATTATAGGATTTGAGCAGAGACTAAAGGTGTTTGAAAACCCACGGATTTTTAGGAACAGGACGTTGGGTCTTTTCGGCTGTAGGTTTTAAGCAAGACTTAGCGGCTATCAGGTTGTCATTTGTTTCTAATATGATGCGCGTTTGGGGTCTTCGTCCTATTCTTGGGGGCAGGCACCCCAGATCCCACCCAACCTTGCAGTGAAGGATCCTTACGGGCAATCGCTGGAGAAAGAGAGTAAAGCGTTTTCTCAGTGAAAACAAGGGGACAGATATTCCCTTATGGCTTCTTTTAAAACATTGTATTTATTTCCATTTCCTCCTAAAAAACGAGGTCTCTTCTTGTAACCTTTCTTTTAAATGTGTTTCAAGGGAGCCAGTGCTCCCTTTGTATTTAGCCTCCTAAATTCATTCGTGACTTTCCCCCCAGACTGACCAGCAAAACTGACTATGAGCAATCAGAATTGGTGTCATGACATTCTGCTTTTATAGCAGTACTTTCACTACGATTAATTGAGCCAGACAGGGCAGTTCTCTTAACTCAGATATAAATTAACCTGCAAATACAAACTACCTCACAACTTTCATTCTTCCACAACTTGATGTGCTACATCCCAAAGATGGAAGGGATCAGGATACAAGTAATTAGGAAAGCAACAGTATAAGTATCAGACAGATAAAATGCATGTGTGTGTATATATATATTACATAGGCACACACAAATACCTACACACACACACGAGACAGCAATTAACATATTTAAATACCTATGTATAAGGCAACTGCAAAGCTGCACAAACCGCAGCCAGTAACTGTTAGCACTGAAAGCTGCTTGAAACTTTGTGAGTCTCTGGCTTTTTTTGATTGTGTTATAAAGGGGACAACTTAGTAACACTACAAGCTTTTGCATGATGCTGCCAAGTCATCCTGAATGGAAAGGATGAGATCCCTGGTTTCACATGTCCCTTTGAGTGTTTTTGGGAAGTAAAATATACGTTACAAGGCTCCTACAGTGCCTTAAGCTTGTACTGGAGGCCGACAGTCTAAAATTCCAAGTAACAGTTGTGCAGAGGTAAGTTATTCTCGTCTTTTTCTCCTTGCTTATCACAAGGATGAAATGTCAGGTAGTGGGGCTCTAAGAGTTCAAGCCTTCCTATGCTGCTGGCTTTGAGTGGTGCTTGCGGCTGGAGTCAGTAGGGCTGCTTCCAGTAGGAAGTGCTGTGCTGGGTAGTAGTTTGTAGGGTAGGGCTCAAGGCCACCCAGAGAGTTGGAGGCTGTGCTGGGAGCCGAACAGAGGAAGTATATCTCTTTGGCTTGGAGGCCTTTCACTGTGTAAGTGGTCATCTCTATGGGAAGATTATTGCATTTGGTCCAGTTGAGGCTATTAGAAGACCGCATCTCCACCTCATAGCTCCCTTTTCACCATTCCACACATTCTATTGCACTAGAAAATGCTGAAGAATGTAAGTTTGATGCTGAAAAGATTTCCTTTTTTTTTTTTTTCTGATAGTGACATAATAACTATAGCCAAACCAAAGACAGTTGGTAAACTTACAGTGCACTGAAGTTTATATGTATTTCTGGTGTCTGGAAAATCCAGGAAGGAGTGTTCCTTTCTTTTCGATCTTAAATCACATCTGAACAGTATTCTGAGTGTGGTTCCAGCACAGAGCTAAAAGCAAAACATGACATCCCAGCTGTAGAGGAACAGTAAAAAATCACAATATTCCTGCAGTCAGATTGCCTGGCTGCACGGCAAATTAGCAAACCTCTGTAGCTATCAAATTGATGCCCTAATATAAATCTTTTCTCCCTGCAAACTTGGGCTGTGTCTTAGATCATTTCAGACAAGCATCTGGGGATTAGTAAGAGGAAGTGAATATTAATTCAATTAGAGGACAGAAGACGAACGTACAAGCTGGCGCAGGGAATTGACATCAGGAGCCGAAGTAACAAAGATATCTCTAGCTGGGAGAGGACAGTTTCATCTATTCAGGTCAGGCTTGGCTTCTGCCTTGCATATATTTTACTTATGAAATGGTAGTTGAAGGAGTTGTATTTATATAGCAATATAGTTAATGTCATATTTTGGGAACTAAGCCTTGATATCAATAGAAGGATGGAGAGCTGGAGAGCAGATGCACAGTGGTAGCTTTCAGTTCATTTTGGTACGTTAAATATTCATAATAAGCTCAGCTGAAGGAGAAAAATGTTTCGTTGAACTGGTAAGGAGACGCTGAAATCGTTGGTACTTCTCCAAAGCGTAACGTCTTACTTAATGTAAATTGAATGAAGGTTCCCGTGGTGAAGGTGAGATGCAATATTAGCTTCTTCCACAATTGCTGCTTGCTTTCTGTAAGAGATTGTTGTGCCAGTGACATCACTCTATGAACTAATAGCCAAGAATGACTATTCTGAGCAGTTTGTGTAGGCACAGCAGAGGCTTTTCCCTTCTTTTTTTCCATAGCTTTGGACCTGCAAAAGCCTGTGTGTGGACTTTCTTATGTTTAAATGCCACATACTTACAGCCTGGAAACAAATCCTTCCACACTGCGCTTTCCAGGCGTGGGCACGCTGTCACTAAGTGGGTAAGTCCTGTGTCTGTAGGCTTCTCTCACCCCCTCTACGCACGCTCCCGTTTGTGCGTGGTTTTCTGCTAATCTGAGTCTCCATCTGAAGAACGTGGGCGCTCTGCTCAGCCCGCTGCCTGACGCACGGATGCGAATCTGCAGAGACGCTTTCGCCTCTGTTTCTGCACAGTTTCTAGCCTTGAAATATTAAATCCTATTTTCCCCTTCCTTTGACATCCCCAGCCTTTCCTTACACAACACACTGGTTTTCCATGGTCCTGGTCTTTTCACTTCCCTTACCAGCAAGGATTCAGGAGGACTATGCCCGTGGCTGGAAGAGGGACCATGCACATCAGCTTATCAGTGTAACAGCCTCATAATAAGGAATTGCTCAGTGGTTGCTTTTTCATGCTTACAGGAATCGGACTAAACGACCAGTTGGTGAAGCACTGGTTAAGAGCAGTAAATTATATTGGAGCAGAGTCCAATAAACACAAGTTGGCTGTGCCTTGTCCTCTTTGTCAGTGTACTTTGTACACTTGGGTTTCAGACAGCTGGCCCAGCCGCACTCAAAGTAGCTTTACGTTAACATGCATCAATTTAACTTCCCAGGTTGTGATCCTTCTAAGGACCACAAAACCCAGCAGAGAAAATCCATGTTTAGAAATTTGTTCAATAGTGGCCTGAATCAGAAATACTTCTGCAAATCAAAACCTGATAGCCCCAAACCCTGAAGAAGTCTTAAAGGTGAGTTCCTAGTCATACTACCACTTGCTGACATTGACGTAACAGAAAATTATTGATGTAAATTGTGTATGGGATGAATATATTTAAGTGCCTTTGTTGCATCTATGGAAATTCTGATGTCATCAGAAGAGTTGGAAAGTTCAAAGACATATTTTCTGGGATTTTGCAGGCAGCAAGTATTTTTCTAACCTAAGATAATGGATCCCAGCTGTTTGAAATGGACCCCTCCTAAGGGAACTTAACTGTCTATCACTCCTGAAGCCAGTGAACCCCAGCAGTAGGAAGTACCCTAGGGATCTCTGTTGTATCTGTTGCTGTTGTGATTGGCTGGTACAGTACCCTCCCAAAAGATCAGTTCCCCTTGGTACTGTTCTGGCCCAGATCTTTTGTGCACACCACAGACGCTAGTTCTGAGGAACTTTATGTTTCGGCCTCAATGAGGTTGCAAGGATTGGATCTGTATAGGACCCAAACGAAGCTCCTAGCAGCACTGGCCCAAGGAGTTCTGATATCTGGTACTGTACCTGTCCAGTCACTGGTCTTACCCTCATGTTCTTATTCCAATGAGGTTGTGTTGTGTCCTATAATCTGGTTGTTTCTTCCTTCAGGTTCCTTGCATTCTAAGTAATGGAGAAAACTTCTGTGGCTTTTGAACAAGGTCTAATAATGCTTGTTTGGGCAAAGTCTGGTTTTCCAACGAGCTGCAGTTACACTGACTTCAGCATTTTTAACTAGTCCTGTCTGATGGACTGTTCCGTTCCATGTATCAAATAGTTTTAGTAAGATAACATGCCACCTCTTTCAGCAGTGTTTTCCATATAATATAGCGGGTCTTCACATAGTTAATACTGTACAGTCAGAAGCTTGCATATCTTGTAACTGAGTGGTGTGATTGTTAGTGTTACCCTGGAGGAGTAACAGCCCGTGCCAACTTGATATGCTACAAAAGGACAATGTGCTGAAAATTATTTACTGTACTTATTGTTAAAAGAACAAAAATAGGTTTAGGATTTTTAGCAAGTGCGGTTGAAAAAAAGTTTAGGATTTTAAAATTGAAGGAGGTAAAGTTGGGAAAAAGACACAATGAACAGAAAGTGACTTATGAAGGTTATGGCTTGCACAATATGCTTTTTCTATAGTTACTTTCTTTCAAGAGAATTTTTTTAATAAAAAATATTTTAAATTATTCCATTACTCTTAGGCTTGTGTGCTCATGGCTTTTTAGATTTTGTTTGTTTCTTCTTTGTAGAATTTTTCTACTTCCAGAATTCTTTTGGTAAGAGAGGGGGTTTATTCATAAAATTTGACATGAATTTTCACATGCTTGTCAAAGTAAAGAGCTGGTCTTGTGCTTTTAGAGAGGTTTTGTTTTATTTTAAAGTCCTGAATTTTCATTTAATAGGGGAAGGTTTACAGCAATTCACCCAGAAACATTTCCACCCAAAAGCTAGACTCCTATGCAAGGGATAGAAATAAGAAGATAACCTTAAAATACCAAAATTTTAACCAAAAGAAAACTAAAGATAGGATCTTAAACTTCAGCAGATTAAATTTAAAAATATAGTTAGGAAGGGTAAAAAAAAAAAAAAAGTTTGAAGAGCAGCCTTCTCCATTAATAGGCTAAGCTCAAAGAACCTAAGAATTTTTCCATATTTCATATAAACACATAATAAATCATGGTCCCACAGGAGAACCTAAACAAGCTGATGACCAATCTACGGAGCACTCACCCCCATTTTGTTCGTTGCATCATCCCAAATGAAACAAAAACACCTGGTAAGATTCTCAAGCAGAAAGAGAACTTCCTCTGATTCAGCCATGCCCGTCTGCACTGGAGACTGTGGTATTCATTTATGTTCTGAATTGCTAGGTGCCATGGAGCATGAACTGGTACTTCACCAGCTGCGGTGTAACGGCGTGCTGGAAGGCATCAGAATTTGCAGGAAAGGTTTCCCCAGCAGAGTCCTCTATGCTGACTTCAAACAGAGGTAAGAGCTATGAAATGAAGAGATAAGTCAGGTGTCCCCACTGACTGCTGTACATCGAACAGCCAAACTTTGCCAGTGTCTCTGAACATGGAAGCACAATAGAGCTACCCAAGCCAATGCTTACAAGATTAAAAAATGCAAATTGGGATGTGGGTACAACACATTCTCAGACAAAAATTACAAACTCAGAGAGAGTGCTTTGGCCATTGTATCAGCTGCAAGTTTCAGGGGAAGATGCTTTCTTCCTATACACAAAGTGGCAATGTTCCTCTCTAGCAACTTTCTACAGCATAGTTTAAGTGAAAAAGGCATCGGACTGAAATGGCTGGAGGTCAGTGTCCTCTTTTCATCTATGACTGATCACCTGAAGACAGTAAAAGTTTCCTTAATTTTGTTATCAGATTAGGACTTCATTGTAACTGTGGCTTTAAACAAGGGATGAAATTCCAACTTCCTCAGCCTCATTCTGCTGCAAAGACTGCGGTTAATCTCAATAAACAGTGTTGACTTATGACCTGAGATTGCCTTCATTCATATTTCCTCTCATTCCACAGATACAAGGTGCTTAATGCCAGTGCTATCCCAGAGGGACAGTTCATTGATAGCAAGAAGGCTTCTGAGAAGCTTCTTGGGTCAATTGATGTGGACCACACCCAGTACAAATTTGGCCACACCAAGGTACAAACCCTCCTTGACTCACTCACTGCATGTTTGTGCTTTGCTCTACGTGGCAGTGATGTGCTGCAACATTCCCTTTCGCAAGGTGTTCTTCAAAGCTGGGCTGCTGGGACTCCTGGAGGAGATGAGGGATGAGAAGCTGGCACAGCTCATCACCCGCACACAGGCCAGGTGCAGGGGCTTCCTGATGAGAGTGGAGTACCGGAGAATGGTGGAGAGGAGGTAGACATTCCTCATCCTCGAAGTCACTGGACTTGGGGGAAAGTGTTGGCACTCGTCATACAGAAAATATTCAATGTACATTTTAATTATGCTTCAGGGAGTCCATCTTTTGCATCCAGTATAATGTCCGTGCATTCAT
>JANZYA010000069.1:0-14180 GCA_027575145.1 Gyps rueppelli | reverse complement strand
TTGAAAAACAAACCCCCCCAAAACTCAACTTTCCCAAAATATTTGCAGAATATAGTGAAAGATGTACCGTTATACAGGGCGTTCTTCACAACTCTATCAAACGTGTCTTTCTTTCTCGCGCGCGCTTTCTCTCGTGGCAAAGTCACAGGACAATGGAGAAAGCCTCCAGCACCATTTATGGTCACCATATTTGCACATGACAAAGTCTATTCTTCCTGGTTTGCCAATTCTGTGGTAAAAAAGAATGAACCCTGGATAGATTTTCCCACCATTACAGTTGTTCAAACTTAGCTCAGATTAAAAACAGAAAACTCTAAAAACAACAAAAAGCCCGTCTAAGAACAGCAAGTGCTGTTTGAGAGAGTAGCTACTCCAGTCCTTGCTATTTTGGTATATAGGGAGAAGCTGCAGAGACAAAGTGGAAGATTAAATATGCTACATTATAGCCTGCATATGCATGGCTGAGTATACAGTTTAGTGCAAAATCGAAACGAAGGATAAAACAGAAGCTATTATTTTTTCATCGTATCGTTTGCCATTAGCCGCATTAGAAAACTCACTGTTTGAACAACAATGCAGCAACTCGCATGCACGATTTGGTTTTGCTTGGAAAGGTTTAACTGCTTCACTTGCAAACAACAACAGCAGCAAATCAATTACTGCGCATTTGCACTGGCTACTGCTGCTATTTTTGAAGATGTACCTCAGAAGTTTTACTCCTTCAACAGATGAGGATGAGAGAGAGACAGAGTGAGAACGTTGCACTAGATATGGCGAGCTTGCTGCCAGAAAGATTTTTATTTTAAATATGCACTAGAGATACAGTATTCTTCACAACCCAAAAAGATCTGAATGAAAATGTGCTGCTGTTTAAAAAGACTGTTTATAACCAGTACTTAACTTGACATTTGCACTGCCTCACCCACGCACTCCAAAACACACACACATCTTTTTTCAGTTAATCAGAAATCGTGAACCCCCCACAACCTCCTATAATTTCTTACAAACCTTTGAAGTATAACAGCAAAAGAATTCCTGGAAGAGCTGAGAGTTTGAAATATAAATAATGCAATGCAGATTTAAAATTTGGCTTTAAGGTTCTGATAAGTATTGTTAAAGATGTACAAAATATCGGTGTTCTGGGTTTTGGTTTTTTTTTTTTCACATCATTCAGTAGAATATCTAAGAGGTTAAAGAGGTTGCAAAATGAGTTTCCAAATTAAGTAGTCAAATAAGCACATAACAGAAAAAGTCCTAATGACTTAAGCTGAACAATCATATGAAAACCAGTAAAGACAATAGATCAGATGTTATTAAAAGTAATTATAATGCTAAATACATTATGTATTGAGAATACATAGTGGGAAACTATTTGGGCAACTCTGAAACTATGACTACTGAAGAAGCTAGCAGGATATCCTTTGTAAACATACCGTCAGCGGTTTTTAATAATGAAAATGAACCTATTTGGTTTTTATTGCTGTATGTCACTGTCTGGAGTTTTGGTCAGATAGATCATTGAACCAGACCTAATTTCAGTCACAAATGAAATACAGAAGTAGGTAGTTATTTCCTCTCCATCCTGCTCTTCAACTAGTTTCCCAGAGCTCAGCAAATTGCAGCCAGTGTTACTCAGTTACAAAGTGACCATATAAAAGTTACCTGATGCATTTCTTTCCATGTTTGTTATCAGTACTTTTAAAAAAAATCTTTTCCTCCTTAGATGTCAAGAATAAATTATCTTCATAAACTTCTTGACCTCTGAAACTCAGCTTTTTTTTTTTTTCTTTTAAGAAACAATCAAGTGTCTGCAGGTAGTCTGCATGCTCCTGCAGCTCTGATAAGAAATTCCTACTTGTTTGCAAGGTCCTTCTTGGACACACGGCTTTGGTTTAGCCGGTTGCATTGTGAAATGGAGGAGACCTGTGGCTCTGGAAAGCCTCATGGATGAATGGTTTGTCATGGAAAACCCAGAAAGCTTTATCTCAGACCACGGTAATCCAGCTCAGGAGCTGGATGATGCCTCTCAGTTTTGTCCCGTCGCCCCTCAGAAGTAGACCATGTCCCACCAAGAGCTGTGGGGTGAGTGGAGCTCATGCAGGGCTGTGGATCCCTAAAATGTGGTGCAGGGAGGAGGATGCCCTGGGCTGTTTTGGCCGGCTGGTGGGTGCTCCTTGGGCAGTGAGGGGTGCTTGGCCCCTCTCTGGCATTTGGGACCCAGACATGCCCAGACCAGGAGTGTTGGATGCATCTCCCCTGTTTGCTCCTGGATACTGCTGCAAGGCTGTCCCCTGAGCTGCTTTGGGTACTAGGCTAAAAGATGTTTCATTTTAATTATTGCTGGGAGCAAACTTGTCAGCTGCCCGCCCATTCACTCACAGTCATGGCTGATGCTGGATTTATCATTCCTGGTACCCAGAGCACAATTTGCACCACTGGGCATCTCCACCTGGGATGAGAGCTGCTTTGAGGCACGTTGTGGTTTCATCTGTGCTGTGCAATTGGAAAGACATCTTCAGGAAAAATGAATTTCTCTTGTACAGGACAACATGTAATGTATGCAGCTTGTCTAGTTTGCGTAAAGGTCTCCTCTCAGCAGTGCCCGGCAGAGGGTGCAGTGGCTTTGCATGTCTGCACAGCTGGTTTTCAGGGAAAGGAGGTCTTCCTCACTTACTTCTGTTCATTCTTTTTTTTTTTTTAAGGGAGAAAGGGATTGAAGGGACCTTTTGCTGTCTGAAAACTGAAGCTATTTAATGCCCGTATCAAAAACAATCACTACAGAATTTTAGAGAAAAGTATAGCAGTATTATCGTTCATTCAGAAAACATGCTGATATCCAACTATGTGAAACATTTGCAGATAGGCAATGGACGGGAGGTTTATAAGAGTCCTTTTACATTTAATTTTATATGCTTTTATCAAGCCTTTACATATCAAATTGTGTCGGGGTTGTTAAAATTTTGTAATGCTTTTTGGGGTGTGCTGTTCCCAGTGTTCGTAGCAAGGGCAGGATATTGCTTTCCCCATGTTACAAGTTCTTGGTATCACAGATGCCCTAGGAGAGCATTACCTTGTGGATCATTTGAATCTTTAGACTCTTGCTTTCAAAATGCACATACTGTGCAAAATTAGCTCTCCTTTAAATCAGCTACGAAACCTCTCCCTGTGCTCAACGGTTGCTCCTTCCAGTGTCTGTATAGACTGACATGAGCTTTTTCCCCTGGAATAACAAGCTTTAATAACTGCCCACAATACGCACAGTTGGGCAGGAGGAACTCAATACCGCAGTTATGAAGCCCTCCTGGGTAGGACCGGGTTCAGAAGTCGCTTGGTTATGATCCTTATATCAACCAGTTGTGAATAATTTCTCTGCCACCAAGGGTCAGCCAGACAGCGCCGGAGAATTGCCAGGGATCAAGCAGTTGCTTTGGCCAGCAAAGTCTGTTTTGACACCTTTTTTCTTTTTAAAAAAAAAAACCAAACCAACCCAAACAACCAAAAAAACCAAACAACAAACCCAAACATTGGTCCTACAAAAAGCCAGTGGGTGTTTTGCCCCTTCTTGGGCAGGTGCAGCGCTGGTGTGAGTTGGGCAGCCTCACTATGTGCTTGCCCAGGCATGCTGCTGCCTTTGTACGCCGGCGCCCGGTGAGAAGTGATAGAGGATAATTTCACTAGATTAGACCGGGGCTTGATGCTGAAGGCTGAGTTGATCAAGCCCTTGTTATTCTCATAGCAGTGGGCTTTTGTGCTGAGTTCACCCACTGGCAAGCAGTGCGACACGAGTGCCAAGTCTCCAGAAGGTTCCCAACCCCTTGGTAGCGGTATGGGGATTTATTTATTTTATAGTGTTGGTGTTGAGAAAGACCCAAGATCTGAAAAGGTATGGAGGAATAATTGTTAATTAGGGAACCTAAGAAAGATTCTGGCGGAAAGAAAAGCTACATAAGGGTTTTATTACACAAACACATAGGTGTAAATTTTCTTCCTACACCAACCCTGTATTTTCATGCTTGTTTCAAAGCAAATCTTGGTAGAGCTGGAGCATGAGAAGGAAGACTTTTTTCAGATGACTCTGCAGAACAGGTGATCTGAAATTCCTGTTGCAATCTGCAGATTCTAGATATCCCTGCAATACTGTTGCTGCTTGTGCTGCACCTTTTGAAAGCAGGAAAAGGCAAGCCCACATATAGCATCTTGGATCGTGGTGCAGCTTGTTGCTTAATTCAGTCTCAACCATTATGCAGAAGTACTGAAAAAAATTCTAATGAAATTGAGTCTTTCTGCCAAAAGGGTGACTGATTTCCTGCATCAGCTCTAGTTAATCCGATCATTTTACAAGGCAGTATCACTCTGGTTTGGCTGGATTTGAGACTAACCACAAAGTATTCTGTCTTCAGAAGATTTATCTTTCCATCCTGAAAGAACACTTTCATTTTTCCCAGTACCTCAGCAGTTGTAACTAAATATTGAATTAGAGAAAAAACAACTTTCTCTAATTGCATTAGTGAAAAAGACAGATAACAAATATACCTTTGTTATTTTAACAAACAGTTGCTATTTATCCCCTTTGACTAATATACTTCATTTAGTATTCCATAAATCAATGATTTTAAATGTATTGCTCTTCAGCTAACATTATGAAGTAAGGCTACAATACCGATATCTTTAAACAGTGTTAAGAAATGAGACAACTCCCAGAAAAAGTAACTGCAGTTTAATCCAGGCTGTGGGGCTATGCACTTGTAACTGGCTCCATTTTCTGTGAAATGGAACGAGAAGTTTCAGTCCTGGTCCCCAGCTGCCCACATTCCCAAAATTCCTTTTGACGTTGCACTAGTAAGCTCTCTTCTTGAAAGTTCAAGCTCACATCATATCAGAAGAAAGGAGAGACAAAATGCTGAAATTCTTATGTGCTCCATTAACTGTGTGGATGAAGAGAATCCTAAGCAAACCAAGATGCATTTTTTTTTTTTTATTGCACATTTTCTTTTGTCATGTATTTTGTTGGGGTTTTTTCTTCTAATGGTAGGTATGAGACCAATTATCTGCATTTTCTCTGAGCAGTTGTTACTGAGGTTTACTAACATCTGGAGTTTGACCTAGACCATCAGTGTGTGGCACTAGTAGCAAACATGATTATGATGTGGCAAGGGGACATTCTTATGTGCATAAAGAATTCTTGGACTCCTTCCTGCTAGGGATGCTTGGATCCCTCAGAGATGGGTGTGGGGTTTAGGAGGAGGGGGAGGAGGGGTTACTTGCTGGTTTTTGAGTCTTGATGGGTAACACCCTACCCGTGGGGCAAATAGCAGGCAAATCAGAACCAGGAAGTGATGTGGCACATGCACATGAAAAATGATGGGTGGGGAATGTTAACCAAACTCGAAAGGAACTTGGGATAGGTGCCAGGTCATGTTCTGGTTCAAGCCCTTTGCTTGGCTCCTAGTTCGTCTCAACTCAGTGGTCCACTCGGTAAAACTTCCAAGAAGATTGATGCAGTGAGGGGCAGGAAGGAAGTCTCTCATTGTTTTTGTTTTTAAACATAATTTGCACCAGGACATAACGGGGGTTGTCCCTTGGACAATTGCTTAGTCATGGCTCTTGCATTGCTCAGCACCCTTCCTACTCTCTATCATGCAGTTCATCTCGAAAGCAGCTAATGCTGTCAGCATGTAGCGCTGATGTGATAGGGAGGGTTTCTAATGTATGCTTATTTTCTTCAGTGCAGTCTAACAGCAAGAAATGACTCCAGGAGCCAGTGCTCAGCCAGCAGCTCTAACACTTCCCAAGTTTTAAGTGAAATCAGGAAGTGGCTAGGCTTGGAAAATCACAGAGGTCACCTGCTGCCCGCTCTGGTCATTAAACTTCATGAAGGACAGCAGGTTCCTCTTAGAGTTTGATGTGCAATTTTCACTTCAGTATGGCTCCCTTGTCTTCGTAGCATGGTATACTGTAGATACCCAACAGTATCAGTCTTCTGTGCTAGTCTAGCCATGATCTGATGAAGATCCAAGTTTAGGGGGATGGTGGATCTCAGATGTATTTATACGTGTCTGGTTGTGAGCCCTGAAATCAATCTGTGCTGGATCAGATCTTTTCCAGCTTCTTCATATGAGAAGTCCAGTCAGCCCTGACATCACCCTGGAATGACCAGACCACAGCAGTGGTCAAGCCCTGCATCCTCTCCTGAGACGCTGGGTTTCAGGAGGCAGGAGGGCCTGTAAGAGGTGTAGGATGAGGATTCCTGCGTTTCACGTGAGATCCTGTCCCACCACAATAGCTTTATTGACCTACCACATCATGTGAGAGGTGCAAAGCGACCATAGCATGAGACAGGGTTTATCTTTTGAAGGTAATTATTCAGCAGAACCAAAGACTGTGGATTAAAGAATGTCCCTCAGGAAATCCTGAGTATCTGAGCCCAGGAAACTATTAGATATGATTTGATGAAATAATTAAGAAAATATGCCTGGTTTCCTTCAGTGAAACATGCAAGCCATCTCTAAGTGCTCATTTGTTATGTAGAGATTTTACTGCTTGAATCCTAATTTTTCACAGCTGTAAACAGAAGACAAAGGGTGGTGGAAAAAAAACAGTCTTAAGTAGGAAGGAAGAGGTGTGTGATCAGAAAACCTTTGGCAAGTTAAGAGGATTAAGAAAGGCCCCAATGTTCTGATTTTAAGTTCTCTGAGTTGGACTAACATCATGGATTAGATTTGGGTGGTTAAGAGGAAGAAAATACCTCATTAAAAAAAAGCAATTGGGTTTAAAGTTGTTGTAAGACAATGGCTGAAACAGCTCAACTGGAATGGTCTCGCTTGCTTAATTCTGGGGTTGTGTGTGTGTGTGTGCGCGTGCGTGTGTGTGTGTTTTAATGCCCTCCCCCACCTCTTCACTCCCAATCTAAAAGCCTGCAGGATTTGCTTTAAAATATATTACTTTCTTTCTTTCTCCTCTCCTGGTATTGCTGTATTTGGGCTGTGTCACACTCAACAGTGAAGCTGGGCTGATGTTGGGAACTAGGAAACCTCAGCTCTCATTAGGGGATGGATTTCAAAGCCTAGAAAATGCCCCTTATCTTCTCTCCCCCAGATCTCCCACAGCTGAGCTTTTCTCCTGCATACATTTCATATTTAAACACAAATGAGGCTGTAGCTTTGAATCCCGGGCAGCTTAGGGCTAAATCTCCCCAAGGCTGCGGGAGCCCTGGCCAGCCGCAGCGCTGCCTTCCCACCGCCCGGTCCCATCCTGCAGCACGGTGCTGCCCATAGACGCTCTCCTCATCCTTCCCTCTCCAACCTACTGCTTTCCAAACTCACCCAATCCCACTTTTTAACCACTCCTAGTCCTGCCAGGATCATTTTTACCCCCAATGCCAACACCCCCTCCTCGATCTCACACAGGGACCCGCTCGGGAGCGAGCCCGCATTATCTCTTTGATCCTGGGAGAGCTGGCAATGCTGGCCTCTTTTTGTGAGTGGCTGATGAGACTAGCTTTTTATTCCCATATTCCCTGAAGTTAATCGTTGTGAGGAAGTCATCAACTATCTCTCTTAGCAACACAGTGCATTTTTGGAGATGAGGGGGAACAGCTTCTTTAATAACTTCACTGCCTAAACTTTTGTTACAAGAAATTAATTTAAGTATTCGTACACCCATAGCGGACAATAAAATTCTTGAAAACATGTTCCTTCTGCATACATTGAGGAAAGTCAGAGGTTCGAAACTGATCTTTTAAACAGAAAAATCAACTGGTTGCACTCTTCCAATTTATTTTGCTGAAATTTGCTATTTTGGAATTTGAATTCATTGCCTGTGCAAATAAAAGGTTAGGGCTCCTTTTTCCAAGCATAATTTCAATGGCAGGATTTATTTCAAGGATTACATTGTATTCATTCCACTTGCCAAATAAAAAAGACCGTTCCACTGAAATCCAAAAAATAAACCTAAAGCAGTGTAAATTATTTTTGTGACATCTATCTTCAGCACTGAATGAAGGAATGAAGTCTGGAATAATTCCTGCATTGAAAATTAAGACATCTGGGTTCATCCCTGGCTCCAGTGTTGTGTTTTGTTTGAGGAAATTGTATCATCTGTCACAGCTTCAGTTTGT
This sequence comes from Gyps rueppelli, assembly GCA_027575145.1. Taxonomy (NCBI): domain Eukaryota; kingdom Metazoa; phylum Chordata; class Aves; order Accipitriformes; family Accipitridae; genus Gyps; species Gyps rueppelli. Next base: position 6,064 of record JANZYA010000069.1, on the reverse strand, counting down.
AAAACTAAGAAATGTGCAAAAGTGTTGTGAGACACTTGTTTCTCATAAGAGAAAAGTACAAAAAAGGTTAAGAGCAATAGTTTTAACTGCTAAATATAGGGCTGTACATAATGATAGTCAATTTATGTATTGTATGTGATTTATATGATGTGTTTAGCATTTTTCCTTCTTCATGCATCATTCTGATTTTTACAGTTGTATTAATGATTGTGTAAGTATCTGCAAAATAATTAGAGAACAAAGTTCAGCCTGTGGATTATTAATGAATGACTATAAATATCATTTAATAGTAGTTCTTGCCTGTAAATGGTTGGTCGTGTAAATCACATGGTGTTGTTTTCTGCTCATTGGTTAGATTAAAACCCAAGAGACTGATTATGACCACCCAAACAGCAATTTTCAGTTAATGAATGCTTTCAGAGATATATGCAGCCAGCTGAATACTTGTGAGCAATGCATCACATGATCCTTTGATGACAACTCTTGCAAGTCTTCTGCTTAAAAATGATTGATTGTTTCTTGTATTATTTGGCTATCTTGCATGTCAGATTTATTCTGTAGCACTTGATATCTGAAAAGTACAAACTTAACTTATTTTATAATAGTAAAGAGCAACTCCATTTACTCAGAATTTTGTAATGTACAAAGGCAACCAACAAAGCATAAGGCCAAATACTTTAAAGCAGGACACATACTAGCCTGCTCTGCTGAACCTGCTGGGTCTTGGCTTCATTTGTCACTACTGGTGCTTTGTTTTCAGCACAATATCAGAGACATTCAATAATTTTAATCTCAGTGTAACTCTGCTGTTTCCAGATTATATAATCCCACTCTTGAAAGAGGGTTATTTGAGCAGACTGTCACATTAAATAAACGCATTTGCCACATATGTTAATTGCAGTAGAAAGCTGTTAAGCAAATAAGCTCGTTGCACCAAAATGTTATTCTTTTAGCAGGTCTGTTCCTTTCATGGATCTCCAATTCATGAGCCATGCTCTTTCAGAATGCACATTTCAGTTTAAGGCAAAGAAATGTGTTCACTGAACTGATCAATTAAGAAAGAGAAGGGAAACAGAACAGAGTTATAGGCAGAACAATTACAAAGCTCACACAGACATGACTCCTATTTACCAAGAAAAAATCAGTTAAGAATTACCAAATTACTTTCTAAAACTGGAAATTTTTAAAGATGTAAAACTTAAGGTTAATTAGTTTATTAAATATGAGGCTGAGGAGAATTCAAGAAAAATATTCTTGATTGTACTCAAAAAAAAAAAAAAAAAAGGTGCTTTGTATTTGAGATGAAACAATTTTATTAAAGGTGGGCAAGGAGAGGTAATTAAAGATATGGAATAATATGTGCATTTTGAATATCATCAATGGTAATGAGGCCAAAAGGAAGAGATAAGGTTAAGTATAATGCTGTGATCTACAATACTGTAGATTAAACGAAAGCACTAGTAATGTAGCCCGTGTGCCAAGGCAACTCCCTGAGAAATATCTGGAAGGTAATAGCAGCCATTCCAGGCCAAAGGAAGGGTCTAGCTAGCTCAATGTGTTGTGCCTGACAGTACCCATTAAGGAGCATAATGATGATTCCCTGATCTATTCTCCTGCCTTCTAGCATTTTAGTAGTCAGAATTTTTTTTAGGGTGCAGGCAGAATTTTGGGGTTTGGTAGCCCAATAGTTTTTTGAAACCTTGTAAACTTTTGCTGTCTACAGTTTCTAGTGGTGAGAAAGTTTAACCGTGTAACAAATATCTTCTTTTTGTTGCTTCACACACACTATTGGGTCTTTTTATTCAGTATCATCTTCTTCTTTGGTTTTGCCTATGATTTTTTAGATTTGAGCTGCTATTGTGGAGCCTCACCTGAGAGCTGCTCCAGGCTTTGGATCTGCCATGTTCTCCTGTATAGTGTTTGTATGTATGTCTATAGTAAATATACACATGTGTGTGGATATAGGAGATATGAATAAAAATGCATATAAACTATGTATCTTCTGGTATTCCAAGTATCAAAAAGTATTGGCAAGCAATGTTCAAGATAGGAGCACACCATGGATTTATACAGTGATAGTGTTTTCTCTGGTTCTCTGTGCTTTTGCCGCAGGTTCTTAATATTCAGGTTTTTCTCTTAGCAGTGTAATCCTGTCCCAGTAGAACAGACAGCAGATCTGCATGTGGGAAAGACACTGAGAAATTGCTTTGTGTTGTGCTCTGATCTGGGAGTGATGGGAACTGCAGTGAGATGAAGCCATAAATTTCACAGGAGCAAGCCATTTCCATGTTCACTTCAAGTATATCATTGTTAATATGGGTAAAAGATGTTGTCATTCAGGTGATGACTGTAAAAATGGGAAGTAAACTTCCTTAAGTGTTCTTCCCTGAGCATTAGGTTGTGGTGTCAAGGAATGTACCTGACAGTACTATTTAAGATACATTAAAATACGAGCATAATTCAGAGCTTGAGAAATATACAATATCTTTCCCAGACGGCACCGGTGTCGTCAGCTGGCCCTGTAGTCACCAGCTGGGGGGAAAGGGAGTTTCTCAGACTTGTGCTCTTCAAGGTCCCCTCCTGCTTTGGGGCTGGGCTCGGGCAGGAGCGGTGGACGTGTGGGAGGATGGAGCAGGACCTCCCTACAAGCAGGGTCTCATCCTTCAGCCCACTGCCACGCTTGTCCCTGGAGGTGATGGGAGGGCATGGTGGGGGGCCCAGAGGCACCTATCCTGACCCAACCCCTCTCCCCCCATCTCTCTCTCCCTTGCAGGCTACGGGCAGATAAGGAAGCACTGCCCCAAGGTGGGCTACTGCTCCGGCAAGTGCAGCAAGGCGGACGTGTGGTCCTTCTCCTCCGACTGCAAGTACTACTGCTGCATCCCCCCCGGCTGGAAGGGGAAATAGGAGCTGAAGAGGAAGCACCTGGGGAAGAGGAGGCACCGCGGTGGCTTTGGGAGCAGCTTCTTAACTGTCTAACCCAATTGCCACCCCCCCCCTCGCTAATTAAAAAGAGAAAAAAAGGCGACGTAACTCTGGTGTGTGTAGTGTGGTTACCTGCGTCCCCATGATCCCAAGTTAAAACACATTCTCCAAGCTCAGCCCAAAAGGCCCATTAGCACCAAAACCACCTGATCTTCCTGTGACAACAAGCTGCAGAGCTACCAGTGGTCTTATGGGGTAGGGATTTGGGGAGAAAACATATAATTTGCCCTCTTGCCTTCTCTATGGTCCTGAACACAACCCTCTGGAGACAAGAGAAAAGCTGTGATACACGCTTGGGAGTCACCTACATGTTTTCTCTGTCAAGACATGGACACTATTGCATGAGGAGAAAAGGGAACACGCAGAGGAAAAGATACTGCAGCTCATGAGGGCCAACTGCTCTCAGACCGCTCACCACCAGCTGTGTGGAGGCAGGAGGGACGAGCTGTACTTACGGATAGTACACGGTGAAGGTCTCCCCTGTGTTGAGGTTCATGAAGCTGTAGAAGGGGTCCCCAGGCTGTAGAATAGAGCCAACAAAAGGCAGTCCGTCGGCATCCAACTTCTCCGTAACGTTCGGACTGGTACACTTTGTTTCGGTACCAGTGTTGAATGCTTCAAACTATGTATGAAAAGGAGGCTGTTTTAAAATTATAGCAGGATCGTCATTAACAGTTACAGGCCAGGAACTTGCAGGAAGGTACAGCAGCAGTAGGCAAACTCGCCTTCCTTGGGAGACTTCATCAGCTTCTGTCTGTGCAAGATAAAGTTAATAAATTTGAGACTGTTAATGCTTTTGTATTTTATTTATTGAATGAATAATGTTTTCGCTTCTAAGATTCCAACAACCTCAAAACTTGCTTCAAAAGGACTACAGGAGAATGTTGTTGTGGATATCTACGTAATATGATGGATGCTGTATTGAACACTTTTATTGGTGATACCTGATAATGAAGCACAGAATGTTTTGTTAAGGGAAATATTCTGCCATTGTTACAAGCTTTGTAAATTTTCGTGCTGAAAGCTGAAATGCATATTTCCAGGAGAGAAAGCTTTCTGAACAAGAATCTTGTTTTCTACTGTTCAAAATGTGTCCACAAACTGTGGTAAATGTAGTAGGAATATTATCTATTATAAAATAGTATTTCAGGGTTTTTTATTTATCAGGATCCCATTTTATTGAGTTCCCCCAGACATAATAAAATGTGTGAGTACATTAAGTAACTACATCATCCCATACATTCTCCATCTTCTTTTACTTCAATTAATGTATCTCTCTCTTTTTAGCTCTGGAAATTTCCTCAGAAAATTTGATTCTCAGGAGTATCAGGAATCTACATCTCCTCCCAGCTTCAGTGGGGATGTACTTAGCAGAGTTAGCACTGCTTCTTAAGAAGGTAAGTTAAGATTTTCAAAATATGGGGCCTAAAGTTAGCATTTTGCATTTTGAAAATGCTGAAACAAATGTCATAGGGAATCAGAAAGATAAATTTTTCATACATAAGTCTTTTCACAATTTTATCATCATTTTCATCTCAACAAATATGAGATACTAAGGACTCTCAAAATGCCAGAAAAAAGGTTTTCCAACTTTTCCCTCTGTGTTTGGCTACTAAAAAGAGGGAAGAAATAAAAGAGGAAGAAAAAGATAGACATAAGAAAAAAAGGCTGTATTTTTCATAAGAAAAAGTAAAAACATTACAAAAATACTTTGAACTTTTTTCTTTTTTTTTTTAATGAGTAAGACGGAAGCTTCTCAAATCAAAATTCCAGCCAATTCTACTAGTCATGGTTTTCCTATCAGCTGGTATTGAACCAGCTTAATTAAACACTAGTTACCTGGGCTGGGTGGTAAGGATTAGGCAGCATACGAATCTGAGAAACTTCAGAACACGGCGGCTCCACAATGGACCTGCTCACCTCCATCGTTCCTGAAAGTGACCAGATTCCTCTCTCCTTTTTCCTCGGATCTCACCTTTTGAGTTACTTTAGCCAGTATCCAGTTCAAATGAAGCCACCTTGTCTTACAAGAGGGTCTGCTCGATGAAGGTAAGTCTTAACCCTAACCAGAGTCATAAGCCAGACTTCAGTTACACCCAGGTAGCTGATGGCTACAACAAAACTGGATATATATGATATAAATCTTTGATAACAGCAGCTTTCTTCCTGTCCCTGCACACTGAGGTGAATCCTGCATTAACCTCAGATATTCAAGCCTCTTTTCATAAGATCTGCCTCCAATACACTACCTCTATACACATAGCACAGCTGGCTCCTAACCTACAATTTCAAAGGCTTTTTAACCAAGGTGCACCCTTTTTATCTCCTGTGATTTAACCTGAAAATCAAAAAAGTTGAGCTAATTGTGCTTCGCTGTTCCAAAAAAAGATGCTGAAGAATATCTTTATTAAAAAAAATATACTTATCTCTCAAAAACTTCTGTGACTGAGGATAAAGTACTCAAAATCAGAAATTCTTTCAGAGAGCTACATAAAGATATACATTACCTCAGCTGCAACTAATGGATGAAATGCACTCCTGACTTGGCTGTCAGTACATTCACTCGAAATAAAGCCAAACAAGGAGAGCCTGGAATTTCCAGCTAGGTCTTGCCTGAATCTCAACACTGAAAGGACCAGCAGATAAGCTTACTAAACACTTTCTTTTTATAAAGATTTTTCTCTGTTCCCAGAGGAAAAAATAATTCAGCCTGCAACTGTAATCTATTCTGCAGAGTGGAATCAATAATTGTCAGGAAGCAAAATAATAAATAACACTGTCCTGCTGGATGGAAAGAAATGGAAATAAGATTTCTAGTGCAAATGAGGAATGACAGAAGCAAGGGAGAAAAAAAACCCATGCCATGTAACTCCATTTGCAAGAAAATGGGGTTTACCTGCAATCTTACTGTGGGAGAACAAAACCATGAACAAAATACCTTTGCAACATGTTCTGAACAGAATGTATTTTCTTTAGTATAGGAACACAATTATTCAGTAAAGTAGTTTTTATTCCAGTTTTAGAACTTGGACAGGCTGCAATGTTATGCATTTCACTGTTACAAATTGTCTGATTATGA